>PVHY01003280.1:0-110664 GCA_004024945.1 Uropsilus gracilis | reverse complement strand
TTTTTTTTTTTTTTTTTTTTTTTTTTTTTTTTTTTTTTTTTTGTGTGTGTGTGTGTGTTTTCATTTTTTTATTTTTTTGTTTGATTTTCCCTATATCCATCATATAAGTTACTCAGTGCTTTCTATGTGAAAGCATCATGTGGAAACTTTTTGAGTGTTTATGTCATTCCCCTTCTGCATTGTATCAATGAGGAAGCCAGGGCATGGAAGGTTCCAGTACCTTACTTGAGAGCACACAGGAATGCAAGGAACTGGAAGGACCCCAGTAGTCTGAGTCCAGACTTTCACAGTGATGAATGAGGACAATTCTGGCTACATGCCACCTCTCAGGATAGGTTCCTCCTGAGATGGTCTTCAGAGTTTCTTTCTATTCTGATAGAATTGCTTACTCTTGGCGACACTTACCTTTCCCTTTACCACTTTCCCACTTTTGTTCAGGATATTTCTTCCTCTCCAATTCCCTTTCCCTCATGACTTTCTTAGTTAATTCTACTCCTTCTCCCTTATTCACTCCAAATAATCATTGCTCCATGAAGCTTTTCTGACTGCCAAACTGGAAACCTCTCTCCGTCTTCTGTAACACTCTTGTGGCAGTTGCCACATTGTGCCTTGTGTTATTTTTCATCCCTAAATTTGCCTTGACTCCACATATATGACAAGGCTGTCAGATCAAGATTTTAATTTTGAGTTTCATTCTCAAATAAGCAGTACCATGCATATAGTAGTAGGTGCTCAATAAGAACTACATACTTGCTATTGGTGATAATTCATGCTAATATTTTAAGAAATATTATATACTTCATACTAATATAAGAAATAGGAAATATGATGATATTTCCTACATTATAATAAGAAACATGTTTATGTTGCAGGCAGGAAGGAGAGAATGTCTTGACATACTGCTTATAATACACTGTTTCCACTAAGGTCTTCCTCTGTGTCCTCTACCCTATTGAACCCTCACAACAATTCTATAAGGTCCAGTCTATCAGAAATGGAGATACGTGAGAAAGTAAATTTTACACATGGAACATAATAGTTAAAACTACTCAAGTTGAATGCTTGAATCCAAAGCCTGGCTCTACCATTTGCCAGATTTACCTACTTCCCCTGGGCAAATTACTTCAGCTCTTTGTACTATGACTTCCTCCTCTGTGAATTAGGCATGATAATAACACCTAATCCACAGGGTTGTAGTGAGGCACAAATGGAACCATGAAAAGTGAAACCGTGTAGCTCGTGGAGATTGCTTCGTAATAGCAGGTGGCAGTGGGGTCACACAAGATCCTTCTTATAGGATCAGGGACTTCAGCTTCAGGTCTCATAATACCAATTGAGGGGGTTGTTTTTGGGAGGGCGATCTTGCTTCCATTCATGTAAAGTTTTCCATTTTGTTCACTAGCCAGTGGTACCTAGTCAGGCTCAGGGTTTTTATTTGTTGGTTTGGTTAGTTTGGGTTTGGTTGATTTGAATTTCTCTGTTTCTCTCTGTTAGCATCAAAGCAGTCATCCCGAAGACACACTTCTGATCTTTGGAAGCTGTCTCTCCCTTCCCCAAACTTGGCTTTCTGGTGGGCAGAGAACAGTATTGTTGGACACAGTAGCCTAAACTGAAGTCTTCTGCCTAATTACACTGCAGTCAGATTTTCCATGCAAGCTCCTAGCATGGCAGGATGCCCTCTTTGAAGTCATTAGTGCTCACAGCAGGGAGAGCACATCATCAAAGACTCTGTTTCCCAGCAACCCCTGCTGTGCCCTTGCTCACCCGAGGATTGCTGGAAAGAGGAAGAGTCTGTGAGTGCATTAAGCCTGATGTACTCTCTTCAGGCCCTGCACTGCGATTCCTTTGAACTGAAGCCCAGAGAGAGGGCTGGTGGTGCTGTCGTCATCAAACCTCCCCATTCTTTCAGTTTCAAACAATTTAGCAATTAAAATTGCTGGGGCCAGAGATATGGAATAGAGCATGTTAAGATTCCAGTTGGTAATCAAAGGTGCAATTGGATGGGGTTGGGAAGAAAAAGAATGTAATTTATAATGAATATGAGGAATCTGTTCTAGAGTAAAATTTTGTTAGTGTATGTATATATGTGTGTGAGAGAGAGACAGAAAGACAGAGAAACCATGAGAAAGAGTAAGAAGAAGAAAGAGAAAGAGAAAGATGGGAGAGAAAAAGGGAGGGAGAAAAAATGAATATTGATTAAACCTGATTTTGATCTGTTCTTGAAACTCATTTCCCATTTTACTCAGGGCCTCTTTATTTCTGACTGGAAATTCTTGATCCTGTGAAAATTCAGTGGCTATTGTAAATGAAATAACATTTAACAAAGCCATTTACTTAGACCCAGCTACTAGGTTTCTACTTGATCCTGGGCCTGAGATTTCAACATGCACATCTGAGGACTCTGAGGAGATGATTTGCCCATTTTGGAAACTTGAGTTGGTAGAGTTTCATCATGGGGTTCTTATGAGGAGTGTTTGAGTCCAGGTTGCAGTATGGCTGGATTGAGGACCAAAGGTTCTCTGTACCAGCTCCACCTTAGCTCTGCCGCTCTTCTACCATGATATCCGATTGCCACCCCCCATACCAAGAGTCTCACCTGCACCCCCACTTCCTCAGGCTAGCACTTTGTCCCTTACCTGAATCTCTGAGTTAAGCTTTCCTCCTACCTGGCTCGCTGCTCTTTGACTCATCCTCAAATATTTCTTTTCTATTCACCAAAAGAATCTATTGAAAGGAGCTTTCATTTTGCACTCTGCCAAAAACTTTTAGTGAAACGTGACATCAATGTGAACCTTTCTCAGGAAGTCTATGATTTCCTAAGAAACTTCAGTCCCATGTTCTCCACTCTCTGCCTGGCTTGTGTGTTCCAGTGACAATGACAATTATAAAGCCCATGAGGGGACTCTGCTATATCACATGTCCCTGAGTGGCCCATGGGGTGTGTTTTATTGGAATGATTTTCCCTACACTCCCTCCTAGTCCACTCCAAACACTTCTGGCTGTTCCCCACTTACTATTTTTGTCTATATCCACTTGACCCCTTCACAGATAACTAACAGAATGCAACCCGGTCTTCACAAATTGGCCTTATTCTGTGGCACTGTGAGCCCATGCATATCTCTGCCATTATTTTCACCCCATGATTAGAATCATCTGATAACCCCAATCATCTGCTAACTTTTCTGCCCTTGCCCTTAGTATCCCGGTTTGCAAATTCCTCAAGTCCAGAACTGTGTCTTATTCATCTTTGCAACCTTATGACTTTTCCTGTCATATTCAGTATTAAGCACTGATTAAGTGTCTACTGAATGAATAAGTGAGTGGTTGCTTATGGCCATGAGATTAAATGTACTACAAGTTCTTGCAAACCTCTGGGATTTTTCTCTGCATTTCCTGGTGCTTGGGTTTCTCCATTTACATACGATACATCTGTTTATTTATCTTGACTATTTGGCATGGTGTTCTTTTCTAACTCATCTCTTTTCCAGGTACCCCTGATGTAGGGTATCCATCATTCATTCATTTTCAAAACATGTACTGATGACCTTTTATGTCACAGTGATCCTGTTAGGTACCTGGGGGCGGGGGAAGACATTAAATAATAATAGTCCATAATCGTGTGGGGTTTAGTGTGTGCTAGGCACTGCAGTCACCTCAAAGCAGTTAATATTAACACATTTTTATCATCACAACTTTATGAAGTGAGTCCTGTACCTTTCATCTTCATTTTACAGTTGGAAAACATTGATGAGTGCCCTAGTCTGAGACCTTTGGAACAACACATATGTGCTTAAGATTTATGGGAAGATCCTTCCTGGCAAGAGAAAGGGAGAATAAGAAATGATGCAAGACAGGCACATGCAAGATGGTGCAGACCTCAGTTTTTGAAGAAGCTATGATTTGGGGGGACATTTGGGATATGTGCTTACAGAAATACATGGGAAGGGAGGATAGGCAAGAAGGGGAAGGAATGTGATTGTTGGTTCTACCCAGCTTCTTAGGTCTCACTGGGGGAGAAAGAATTGGGAAGGGTTGTTGACTTCCATGAACATTCAGTGTCAGAATGAATGCAACTGATGTTACCTACTTTCTCTCTCTCTCTCTTTTCTCTCTCACACACACATATACACACACACTGTCACACACACCCCCACATGAGGCTCTGATAAGAGCCAATTTCAAGTGAGGGAGTGAGGACTCTCCCTCAGAATGAAATCCACAAATCCACACTTGCTATGGACCAGTGTGCACCATGCAGGAATTCCAGGGTACAAGAGATTCAATATAGGAAAGATACAATGAACTATGAATGTAGTAGTCGAGCAAATGAGTCAAGATGAAACAAACAGAGGCAACTTAAAGAGTGATTCAGATATGAAGAAAAATACTGATAACCAGCATATTCATCTGAGCAGGTTGCAGCGGTGTCAAACAAACGGAGGCCCTGCTGACCTAGCTTAGGCACCCAGAGTGTGTCAGATAAATGGATGCGACATGTCTTTATTGTGGGTGGTTTCCTGCAGTGAGCATGTTCCTAAGAGAGCTACTAGCTTATATTTATTTTTTGGTGGTGGGGTAGACAAGATGTTAAGAACAATTATTATCCTGATCCTATTTATTTCTAATACCTATTTGAAAAAGCCTTCCCAGAATACTTTTACTTCTGTTCTGCTCCTCGTCTCTCTGCTGTAGTGGATTTAAAAGATTCTCCCCTAGGGCTTTGAAGCACTTCCATATAACCAAATGAGAGTTCAAGCCAGTCTGACCTCTGGCATCCTTATCTGTCTTCCCACTGGACTGCCAGCAGTGGGAACTCCTGAAGGCATAGAATATGCCTTTTGTCTCTCTTGCTCTCCTTCTTTCTTTTTTTTTTTTTTTTGTAAAATGCCTAACCCTCTTAATCATCAGTAGGTGCTCAATAGACGTTAAATCAATGACTGTATCATTGAGTAAATAGTGGCAGATGGCTGATAGCTCCATTGTCATCACTTTCAGAGAGTGAAGAGTAACAGGAATATGTCTTGCCTTTCTGAGTCTCTCTGCTCTTCTACCTGCCGCCAGAGTAGCACCGATGACAAAGACTACAACATAGCTCCTCTCAAAAGAGATACCGCTTCTTACTGGGAAGAGAGAAAGGTAGATTAATTTATTTTGTGCTTCATTCTAGATAGTTGAGAAAGGTTCTTTTTGATCCTCATCCAGCCTTTCTTTTTATGACAGGGAAGCACAGCACCCAGCTAGGGGTTCTTAATGAGCATAGAAGCAGAATCTTCATTGAGGTCTTCTTTGTAACTTCTTTCACATCATTCAAGGCATATCCTTTTCTTAAAGGCAGGGTTTAACCCATGTCACCTGTTTTCTACCATATATTCCAGACCTGCGTTTAAGACTATGGAGAAACACTGCATCTGAATGGGATCAACTTGTATTCACATCTTTAGATACAGTTTAGATGGTGGACAATGATCTAATTGGTGGCAGGAATAGCTGGCATTTATGGGGTCCTTACTCGGGACTCGCCAAGAATTGTATTTATACTTTATTTCCATGGTTCCTCAATTATGTGCCGAGGGACTTGGGATGAGGCAGCAAGTTTACAGAGGCTCCAGATACATTTTAAATTGTCAAGGATAGCACAAAGCTACCTGTCAACTACCACAAAACTATGTTCAATATTTTGAGTATTACCTTTTCCAGTGGCTACTAAGGTGGGATGTAAATACTTTTTAGGCTGCTGGACTTAACTATTAAATAAATGAGACCAGTAACTATTTTTGTTTTGGATCTCAGGAAATTGTGGAAATTATTAAATGGCTTTGATGCTCTGAAACCAGCAAGTTTGAGAACCTCTCATGATTTCTTATAGCATCCCCAATAAGACTGGTATTGCTTTCCCAAGATTTCAAAAAGTCAAGTAAATTTTACACAGCCAAATAACTTTTAAGTGGTGGAGCAAGACTTGAACTCAAGACTGCCAGACTCAGACTCTGACATCCACAAACTCACTGGACTACAGAGTTAAAATGATCAGATTCCAGACTAGGGCAATCATCTAGCCAACTCACAATCCAGCTCAGCCACACAACAGATCACCAGTGAGTTCAAGTAGTCTAGGGATCTGGTCTCCTGATTCTTAGTTCTGCATCCACCATGCATTTCTCTTTCTTCCCAGCTTTAGGCAATCACCAATGTTGATGTCCAATTTTCAAGACTGAGATGTTTAAGGTGCTTTATTTCTTGAAGCACAGAGAAATAAGAGATTTAGAGTAACAACCTCAAAACTAATGATGGTAACAAAGAGTTTGATCTATAGGGAAATTGAAAAGTACAAACTGACAAGTATAATTTGGGTTAAGGAAATGTAGAAGTGATATGTTATCATCTTTTAATTTCTAAGTGGTGTGCCTTATGGAAGGGCAGAGTAGTTATTTGGAGGCTATAACTAGGAAATGGGATAAGAAAGAGAAAGGATAATTCAAGCAGAAAATGTGCTGCTGATATTTATTAGACTGGGGTGGGGGGGGGCAGAGGCAAGCTCCATGTTGTCTGTTTTGTGGAAAGTTGGATTGCCAGAAACTCTATGGAAAATACCCAAGGTGGTGATTACCCTGACCCCTTGGGGATTACCTAGATGTCTTCCCTATTCACAGTTTTCTGGTTCTTTAACAGTCATAGTTTTTCATTTGTTTTTACCTGGTTCTTTACCCTTCCTATATTTTCCCTTCCTATTCATGTGGCCCTATTTGAGACTCCTTTTTTTTTTTTTTTTTTTTTTTTTTTTTTTTTTTTTTTTTTTTTTTTTTTTTTTTTTTTTTTTTTTTTTTTTTTTTTTTTTTTTTTTTTTTTTTTTTTTTTTTTTTTTTTTTTTTTTTTTTTTTTTTTTTTTTTTTTTTTTCATTTTTCTTCTTCCTTTTGGCTTCTTTTACTCCCATCATCCCCAGGATCGCTTTTGATTTGCCTTTTCACCCCTCGTCATTCTCCCTCAGTCTATCTTCCTCATCATCTTTCTCTAATACCTGGTGTATTCTAGGTTTCCGGACCATTGCTCTTTCTCTTCTTCCAAAATAGAAGACGAAATTCACCAGTGTGACAAAGAGAACAAAAGCCGAAAGTCCCTGCCAAAGTGACGAGGACAGCATTTTCTCCTTTTAGGGGATTTTAATTTTAAAAGGGGAAAAAAAACCTGCAGCCTCTTGTCCCTCCTCCTGCTGTGTGCTGTGTGCTCACTGCTTGCTAGCTGTGAGTGTCAGTGGCAGACAGATGAAAAGCTACTCCTTGGTTCAGATCATCTCTACTCTCCTGTTTCCTCCCAGCTACAGCCCCTTTTGCTACCTTTTATTTTTTTTTTTCTTAAATCCAGGAAGAATGTGGTAGCATTAGTATTTTTAATAAAGAGGGCCTGATGAAGAGAGGCAGCCCAAGAAAGCTGAAGGAGGAGGGCCTGAAGCCCATCTCCATAGACAGCCTAGCTTCCTCTCTGAGCTTGGGGAGCGCAGGGTGGGGGTGCTGGGGAAGGTTGGCAAGAGAAGTAGTCTTAGGAGGAGCATTGAAGCTGATATAATTGGAGTTTTGAGCACAAGCAGACACAGTTGGGAGGTGGGAAATTGCTGTGCTGGACTGAGTTTGGCTCAACTTGATACCGAGGCCCGGCATTGTGAAATGTTTTCTAATTTAGCCCATTTTCTCTGTCTTCCTGGAATGAGCCATTATTTGTCCATTACTGGCAAATACTGGCTCTAGCTAACCCCTTCTTCTCCTTTCTCTTCTTGCACCTCTCCCTGTGCTCCATATGAAGGGAGGAGAGATAAACAGGAGGAGGAAAAGGGCCATGCATATTCCTAATTTAAAAGAAGAAAGCAAGCCTTGGAGACCCCGAATGGCTGACATCATCTTCCCCTGTTTCATTTTTCTAGGCACACACGTGCAAATGCAAAAGTTTAATGGAGTTGCTAGGTTTGTGTTCTGTCTGCTAGGCCATTGTACCTCTGCAGGATGAAGCTTAATTGGCTCTTTTCCCATCTTTGAAAAGAGGGGAAAAATCTCCTTGCAGAGCTTACTGTTCTCTAAAGAAGGTGGTAGTGATTAGATCTAATGCCTTTGACAGCTGGATAAAAAAGTTGCTAAATAAGAATAAATTGAATGCCTAAACCTGGAGTCAATCAGCAGATAACACAAATCCCAAACTCCAAAATGAACTGTCTTGGAATATTCTTTCCCCATCACATTTATAACCTTATGTGAGTAAAAGAGTGACCAATCTACTTTATTCCCCCAAATCCAATTCCATAGAGAGTCAGGGCAAAGGGAATGCCCCCTATCACCTCTGTCTTTCAGTCTATTGAGCGCTTTAGACCTCTCCACCAGTAAAGTGTCAACCTAGATAGTGGCAGACATTTCATACTTTTAGACATAATACTAATTCCATTGTCCAAAACCTTGCAGATTTAACAAAAGAGTGACTATCACAGCCAGTGTTCCTTATATATGAAATCCATCATTTTAGCTTCATCTGACAAGATAAAGGAGTGTATTTGTACAGATATTTAGTTGCATCTGGGCTGTACATCTTAATGCTGAATCTAGATTTCCTTCATCAGTGAGATATTCCTTCTGTCCCCACATTTAAAGTGACTCAACCAGGGATTGAAATGATGTGAAATATAGATAAATAAATTAAAAAAAAATAAAGTGACTCAAAACCATGGCTTGGAACTAGACACCATGCATATAAAAACAGTCAGTTTTTCTATCTGAATTTCTTAGCATCGGGTTGGAGGTACTAACCAACCATGAATGGGGAATAATTATTATAAGTATTATATACTAGATCTTGTCATTCTCCCTGAGCAACACAGTATATTAGTTGTTCACATGGTGTTTATATTGTGCTAGGTATCATGAGTTATCTAGAGTGATATAAAGTACACAGGAGGAAATACAAAGGTTAATAAGTAATCACTATACCATTTTATATAAGGGATTTGAGCATCTGTGGATATGTGGATTTTGGTATTTTGAGGTGGAGGGACAACTGAGGGACTACTCTAAATATATAATAATTAACAGCAATCTTATAAAAATTTCAAAGCCTTTTAAACAAAATATCTTTGAAGAATGCAGAGAATCCATTGGATGTTTATCTCTCAAGTTCCCCCAAAGACTAAATATGGGCTCCTAACTTCATATATAAGGGTAGAAATGGCATCAGTTGAATACTCTCAAAAACATTTACATTTGATAGAATGCAGATTTATACCCAGAGCCAAATTCTTTTGAAGGCATCAGGAATTCATTTAGAAATTGCTTTGTTCCTATACCTAAAGATACGAATTTATTGTTTTTCATGTTTATTAATTTGCGAATGACTGGAAGTGAAACCTTTCCTCTAACTTTCTTCCCATTAGAACTGCTTTGGACAAAGGTCAAACATTTGAACATCGGAGAGAGAGGTTTTACTTTAATAACATCCTCTGCAATTCTTACCTCTTTCTGGAGGTCCTTTGGTGAGGTCCTTGATTTTCTTCTGTTACAAGAATGTCAGTTTTCCCTGGGTGATTATTCCTTTCCTGGGGTCTTAAGTATGACCTACATGTTTTTGTTTTCCATATTAATATCTAACTAGAATAGAACCAGAATAGCCTTTCTGGTTTCAGGCCTCTTTTTCATATTGCTCCTGGTTTTACTACAAACATCTCAAATTAACATGTTGAAATTGAACATCATACTCATTCAGACATGCTGTGATGGCCATGATTCTTGACCTGTCTCAGTAACATCAACAAACCACTCATTTTCCCAGATGAAAAGCTTTGAGATCATTCTCTAACCTCCTCACCATTACCCTTTCTCTTGGTCACACATACCCTGTTGGTCTCCAAATACTCCTTGTTCATCTCAGAAGCATCTCCAAACCCAGCTGTTTCTTTCTGTTCCTACAGTGAGTGCCTTACTCTCAGACAATCTGCTTCCTTGACAATTTCTAACATTTTTCTAACTACTCTTGCCACCAACTCATGTCTGTTGACAGGGAGTGAGGAAGTGAAGGAAAGGAATTTGGGGATTTGGAAGATAGGAATGATTTCAAAAAAATAACTATTGAACGTGCAAGGGGAGTAGAAGAAATTCTCAGGGCCTGTCTGGAAAAAGTGGCTGTGATGGGACTGTAGTTCTATTAGGAGAAACATAGGGGAGAAGAGTAGAAAGACAGGGAGAAACCAGAAGGCTTTGAATTCCAAGCAAGGATTTGAATTTTACCTAGTAAAAAAAATGGGAAGCTGTAGAGTGTAGTTTGAATAAGAGAGGCATGAAGATGGTGTTTCATGAGAACACAGGAATCATTGACTTGATGGTCAGTGAACTGTGAACCGCCTCAGGTCAGATTCAGCCTGCTACCTGTTTTTGTCAATGCAGTTTTACTAAGCATAGTCAACTCTTCACTTGTGTGCTGTCAATTGCTGCAAGAGCATGATTGAGTCATTGTAGTAGAGATCATACTGCAGCAAAGTAAAAATCATTTGCTATCTGGTTCTTCACAAAAAAATCTTGATGGCTCCTGAATTAAATCAAGTTTTCTTAACCTCAACACTATTGCCATTTTGGATTAGATAATTTCTTGTTGTGGGGCCATTCTTGTGTGTTATAGGACCTTTAGCAATTTCTCTGACCTTCGGGAAATTAAACATTTAAATATTAATATAGTGCAGCCAACAACATAAGTACTTAAACAAAAAATAACCATTGGCTCTGCTTTTCTACAGTAGTAGATGGCACAGATGCATCTTAAACATCTAAAGTCAACTAATTATCTAAAGAATACAAATAATTTTTCTTGGATTTTAACCAAATTCCGTACTTGAGCGATGGTAGTTAGAGGGTAAGACTAAGCTTCACAGACCACAGATGTGAGATTTTTAAGGATAACTGGGACATCTTCAGGGGTAACTATTACTGTCGACACCAGGAATTTTAGGAGATAGTGAAACATTTAAATTTTGATTGAAGAAATGTGTTTAGATATTTCTTCCTACAAGTAACCCTTTCCACCTAGTTGTGACAATCACAAAGTGTCTCCAAACATTGCCTGATCAGGACCAGGAGTCAGAATCAGCCCCCATTGGATTATGGTAATACCAGCAATAAAGACAATTAAGAAGAAAATGTTGTTAGTAATAATACAACACAAATACTAATATAGTGCTTAGGCCGTATCTGCCACTATAAGCACTAGCATTTTTAAATTCCTTTAAATCTTCTTAGCAATCTTATGTGGTGGGTACAGTTTTATCACTGGTATCTTACGTTAGTATAATTATTATCACTGTTTTATGTTTGAGGAACTGAGACACAGATTAGGTGCTTTGCTCAAGGTCACTCAGCAAATAGTTGGCAAAACCAGGTTTTAAATTCAAGCCGTCTGGCTTCTAAATTCAGATGCTAAATCATGACACTTTGCTGAGTGACGCTTGAGAATTGGTACATCCCGGAGGCTTAATGGATATCAGAGTGGTTAAAAAATAAACATCTGGAGCTATCTCCTCCTCACTTGTACACTATTTTTACTTTGCTCTAACTGCAAACAGCTGGAAAATCTCCTCAGGTATCTACACTTTGAGACAAGACTTCAACACCCATATACTCTCTTACCCCCTACTCACACACGCCTGCACTTGGACGATGTATACAAATCAGGCCTAATGCACATGCATTTGGACTCCCAAGGTCATGGTATCATTGCTTTTCTCTGGACATTATATTTTTATCATTCCACCACATTTTAAAGTAGTGATTTTATACTCACTCTTAGAAAGTGATGACGAGGCCTTTCCTGCCACCTGGTGCCATATTTGCTTTTTTTTCCTATTTGAATCTAGTCTGCATGACTCTTCTTCATGGTTATCTATCTATGGAGGGTGCAAAGGTTGTGATGCGCGCAGTGGGCAGGGGTTGAATCCGGAAGGTAACATGGATGGGAGACGATCCTAAAGGAAAATAGTCCTTCCTGGGACAAAAGAGCAGGCTTGGGCATTAGCTTCAGAGGCAGAGCTGGGAGCCAGAGGTCAGTTGCCATCTGGGGAAACCTGTCACCCAGTTTCCCCTTCAGTCCTGACATGAACTTGCAAGGTTCACTAGGGTTTCAAGGTGCAAATTGGGGTTGCCCCCACCCCGGCAATGAGAAACCCCCCAGACTTGATAGCACGATAGAACCTCCTTTATGTAGAGGATGATCTGGACAAAAAGAAAGAAATGTGTGTGTGTGTGTGTGTGTGTGTGTGTGTGTGTGTGTTTTGGAGAGAGCGTGGCAGTAAAATAGCCAGGACATAAAATTACTTTGAGCATATACTAAACCAGGTGCTGGAGCTCAGGGATCAACAACTGTACCCCCAGACGGATAAGGTGAAGTGAACCAGTGGCCAGCACCTGTCTAGGGATTCTGGCTTTCTGTCCCTGAAGTATTGGGCAGAGGACTGAGGTACACAGGAGGGATCACCCCCCCTTCCCCTGTCCCCTACTGATTCTTTGACTTTTGCACATCTGGGGAGCTGTCAGGGGACCATGGCAGCAAAGGGCAATAATGAAAACAGAAGCCTGCTGCCGGGTTCTAATGCCACTCTCTGGTCCAGATGCTGTGCTGGATCAGTTTCACTTCTTTCTTAGCTGTCAGAGTGTGCGAGGAGCGTGGTGACTGTCAGATAGGGAACACAGCCCAAGCACGAACTGTGGTGATTTTAAGAACTGAGGAGAAACAAGGACAGGGGTGGGGAGAGGCAGAACAAAACAAGGGGCAGGGGATGGCTCAGGAGGAGGTAGCATGGAGCAGGAGGTGCAGCACAGTGGGGAATAGAGACCAACTTCTGCAGGTCGATGGAGAGGGGGCCTCTGGTTCTTCCCCTCTGCATTCCCCTCTTACTAGAGGGGGGGGGAACTTGTCATGTTCTTAACCTTGCTTTACTCCAGAAGGGAAATGAGAGAGGACTTTCAGTGTGCCCAGAAACTGGGGTTTCTCCAGGCCAAACAGATGCTTACAGAACAAAGTTCCCTAGGTTGGAAGTAAGAACGGGAACTTTCAAAGGCGAGTGTGCTTTCTCACCGTCGCCTGCCATTTGGACTTGTGGCTGTGCAGGAAGGGGAGATGAGCAAAGTGCCTCCAGCCTCCTCCAGAATGTGATTTTTGAGTTAAAATTTGTGAGTAAGGAGTTCACCGGGGAAAGTTCTCCTGGGGAACAACACCTGTGAGGGAGGGAGGGAAGCCGACTGGACAGCGGGAGATGATTGGCCACTAGACAGGGACAACAGTCTGCTGTCCCAGGGGATCTTTGGACCTGGGACAGCCTCTAGTGTCCCACATGGAGGCAAGGGGATTGGGACTTTGTTCCCAACATGGACCCACCACTGGGTGCGTGCTGTCTCTGAGTTAGAGGTCTGTATTAAGACAACTCCCTTCAGTTGAGAGCAGTTACCAGCAAAGGCCTGGCTGTGGCCTATACTCCCAGCTCCTGATAACTGACAGGGCCATCTGGGTGATGCCTTAGTCTCCATATAGCAGGCATAGTGGGGAGAATGTGTGTCTGTTCTCCTCAGCATTTGCCATGGCACTAAACTCATGAAAGTATGAGGCTATAAATAAGGTTGCCTTGCCTTACTGAAGTCAGTAGGTCCAGTTCAGGGAAAGGGCTGCCATGGGTAGAATGGATGTGCCTCACTGAATCTTGTTCTGTGGACACTGGTCTGATCAATCACAGATTTCAAAGTTTAGGTCTGGGCAGTTCAGAGACAAATTGGACAGTTTCCAGTTGAGAGTGGCCAGAGATTGATCAGCCAGTTGGAGGTATTTAATCTGGAGAAGTGAAGGGAGGCCGTGGTAATTATTAACTTAGAAAGAAAGCAAGTGTCTGTTTTGCCCAGAAAGGTTGACCCAAGACTAATGGGTACAAATTAGAGGGAAGTAGACTTTAATTCAAATAAGAATTTTGAAAGCTTAACAACAGCTCAGATGTAATGTTCCACCCAGGGAGAGAAATGTCCCTTAAAATCTCTGAAATTTGGGAGCTGAGTGGCAATGGTTGGGTGTGCATGTGCTGGTGGACTTGCAGGGAGGGATGCGGTCACCTCTGAGTGATTCATGATCTCCTTATATCCGGTCCTTCTCTGGAGGCTTGTAATCATCTCAGCAACATTTCCAAAAGGGTTTGACCTTTCAGCTTTCAGTGTGAGGCGACCTTACTACCTACCAGACAATGATGGTCATTTCTGGATGGTTCTAATGGAGGTAAAGTCCTTCCATTGTCTTCTTCCCAGAATGATGCTTACCATCCCCCATCACTTAAATTGGAGAGAGAAGAAATCAAAAGCCAAATCCTGCAGAATGGCGCTTTCAAACAGTCCATTCTCCTTGCTGTCTGTGCTGAACAATTACTAAACCCCAGCTTTTGTCGCTCGTTGCCGCACCAGCCGCGTGGAGAGAGAATAAAGGCCCCATCTTGGAGAATGCTAAAAGACCCAAGAAATCGCAAAGCATTCACAGTATCAATGAGGCAGGGAGGACAGCCTCCGTTGTTGTGTGTTTCTCTATCTTGCCTCTGGCTGGGCTGTTACAATCACTAGACTCCTGAAGTTTCCACTGGCAGTCAGTTTGACAGGGTGGATTAGATTCCGACTGGAACATTCTATGCTGCCTCAGTCCAACAGTGGCAGGCCCAGCAGCTGTCATTTGTGTGAGTGGATCGGAGGCTGGTGGAAGAAGCAGGAGGGACAGCCACAGGGATCTGAAACCTTTTGTTACTCCAGCGGCCTGAGGCTGCCCCACCACTGTGCCCAAGTCCAAGGTCAGAGCGAATATTTTCCAGGCTTAAGAGAGAGAAAAGCTTGGTACACATAGCACAAGGGCACTGAGATGCAGAAAGCAACAAACACATCTTGAGCTGATGAGTGAGTTGCCTTCAGCAAGAAAATGGCCTAGGCCAGAAAACATCCCCAGACCCCAAATCAGAAGACGTTTTGGGAAAGGCGGAGAAAAATAATCTGTGAATTTTAACTATGTCTGTGAACATTTTTTCATAGGAAAGATAAGGGTAGTGAGTGTAGAATGAGTTAATGCTGACAACAGGATTAAGAGGAATAAAAATGGTGTTTACAAATATACCAGGGAAAAGAAGCACTTGGGAAAAATAGGCCCATAAATAAGTAAAGCGGATTGAAATCTACTGTGAGTCTAACAAGACTGAGGTGCTGAATGGCTTTTTCCTGTCCGTCTTTTACATGAAAAATAACAAGAAAATGTAGGGAGTTGGGATGATTTTCAGTGCAGGGGTGTAGCTGTGAGGCAGAAAGGGGAGCCCAGTGTAAATGCTGAGGATATTACAGGGTGTTCTTCTGGGGCCCCCCATTTCCCCTAGGTGATCCTGAGTCTCTACCTAGCAAGCCCGCGGCCTCCTCACCAGAAACCTCATCTCCCGCAATGAGGCACTTGCACTATGCAAACCAGGTCCTCCTACGCCCCTGGGCTCTCTGCCCTTCTTGGATGGGAATGCCCCCTCTTTCAGCATCAGGTTTCACGCAACCTAACATCACGTCTGCTGCTCCCTGCCTCCATTTGCCAACTTAGAAAAGTCAACTCTTTTTTCTTCTCCACTCTCCTTTCCAAATCCCACTTCCATCATCAAGTCTGTGACTTTCCCAGCTTCCCCCCTCTGCTTTGCACTGCACTTACCTACACCTCCATTACTTTCACCTAGCACATAAATATATATGCCCACCACCATCCTTCCCTTAGCTAAGATCTCCTTGAGACCTGGATCGATTTTTTACCCCATGTCTGTCTTTTTCAGAACCAGGTACAAAGTCAAGTGGTTTTACCCAATTCTACCCAGTAGCATCTCTTTGAGCCTGTTAAAGTATAATCGTGTTCACACCCCATCTCAGACTTGTTAGACCAGATATCTCTGAGGGTTGAATCTGGCATCAGTGTTTTACTGATGTTTTGCTGATGTTGGCCCCAGGGAGGGCTAACACTGGGAATTGAGTGATTCTCAAAGTGTGACTCCCAGACAAGCAGCATCAGCATTGCTAGAAATTCATGTCCTCCAGCTGACTCCGGACTTATGGATCAGAAACTCTGAGGTGGCCTCTAGGAGCTGGTTTATTAGCAAGTCCTCCAGGGGGTTATGGGATACATTGAAGACCGAGAACCACTCTGGGATGAGGTGCATGCTTCTCAGCCTTCACAGAATGCCACCAACTTGGCAAACACCCTGACTTCTCTGCCATCACTTTGCAGGACCCCCACCCCTTACTTCCCACAACACATAAGTTGATAAAACCACGGTTTTAGAAGCTTGTTCTCTGTCTTCATTCTACTACTTCCCACAGGGAGGATTAACAATACACCCTACTTACCCCATTTCCTGTGGATTGGCTAGCCCACCAGGAAAAGAATTGTGCAAAGACCCCCACTCAGACATTACAAATGGATGTGTCAGGCACGGTTAGTTGTAGATGCCCCTTCACTAGCTGAATTTGGCACACGCAGGACACAACTATCTTTATGCTGCCATGTCCTTCCAATGACCTCCTGACTACACACTTCTCAAGACCCTTTACTTTGTACTATTTATTATGTATTTATTTGTTTACATTGTTATCATCCCATATTTCTCCCACCACCATAGCAAGACACTTTTTATTTGGCACAATCAATCAGGACATGTCTCCAACTTATTGCCCTTAGGAGTTCATGTATATAATCAGGTGAAACAATTTAAACTCTGTATCCAAAACTGGACCCTTCATCTAGACTTTCCTCCTTTAGGTCCCTGGGTACAATGAACCTAGTCAATACAATCTGGCCAATCAAACCGGAGAGCCCAGGTTTCATCCTGACCTCCTCTCTGCCTCACCCTTGAATTCACTCAACTACTGAGTCTTTATGTATACTCTCTTCTCTGCCTGCTCCCTTCATCCCTATCTTCCTTGTTGCTTCTGGGAATTACTCCTTTATCTATTAGCCACCCCATCTCACCTCCCCCACCTTAATCCTTCATTAACTTCAGCATGAAATTCCAATTCCTTCTGTTTGATTTCATATACTTCACTATCTTGGATCTGTCTGTTCTTTGCCCCAAACCCATAGCTCATCTCCTGGCAGGAGGGTCTGGGAGCTATACCTACATGCTATGCTCATGGCCAAACATCAGGTTCTGTCTCCGTGGACCCACTTCTCATGTCTTTGCTAAATCAACTCTGTTTACTCTCCAAAATTGGGTTTCTTCCTCCTTCTCCAAAAAATATTCTTTGGCCCAAGTCCTCAGTGGTGACTGTTCCTCTGTGTAGCAGAAAAATACAACACCCCAAATAGCCCACCATCAAGTACATTTTACCCCGTGTATGCATTTCCTAGGGCTGTCACACAAAGTGCCTCACAGACTGAGTGAAAATGTTGTCTAATGCTGGCCTCAATTTCCTGTAGCCAATAAAAGGAAACAAGGTTTGAGGAGAAGGAAAGTAGTTTAATTTGTTGACAAATTGAGGAGGGCATATCTGAAAGACCACCATCCTGCTCTTTGGCAGAGCATAGGGTATTGATTCAGGGTTCTCAGGGAGTAGAAGGGGGAGTGGGCAAGGGTCAGCACTTCCATCCTTGTGTCACCAGCATCTGGAGGTTTAGGTTGATGCCAGCTTTCTTTTACCCTCACCTGGTTGTTCACAACTCAGATATTATCTTTCTAGTGATGTTCTTTTCTGTCGGAATGTAAGAAAACAGAGGTTGGCAAGCCTAGTGAGTAAATGAAGGTAACAGGAGAGCTTATCTGGTGGGACAGAGAGACAAGTCCTTCATTCCTGTTTCAAAAACAAAGAGCTACAGTACTCCATCATTCTGGAGGACAGGATAGCAAAATCAAGGCATGGCCAGGGTCCTGCTCTTCCTATGCTTCCTTCCTTGTGTCTTCCAGTTCTAATAACCATAGATTTTCCTTGACTTGGGGTTTCAGTGCTCCAATCTCTGCCTTCCTGTCCTGGTATTCTCTCTCTGCATCTGTGTCCTCCTGTGGTCATCTTATAAAAACACCTGTCCTTTTAAGGGTGGCAGCTGGGTGTGTGGGGGGGAGATTTACTCCAGTAGGACCTTATGTTAACTAATTGCATCTATGAGAACTCTACTTGTAATTAAGGTGACAGTAGAATTTCAATATACTATCTGAGGGGGGACACAATTCCACCCATGAAACAAATTGATAATGTCTATGACTTATCTGTTTCCTTCTTTAGACTCTAGATCCTTGAGGAGAGGAGTTATGTCTTACTTGGCTTTATTTTCCCTATAATGAATGTGGTGGTTGACACATAGTAAGCCCCCATTAAATTTTCTGATTGCATGAGTGAATAAACATGCATATTAATTGCTCTTCTACCATATTTCTCAGTTCATCACTATCTTCCAATTGTTCTTTAGGTGATTACCATAGGGCCACTTTCTGATGGCATGATTATTTTAAAAGCACCCTACCTTTAAGGTGTTGAAATCTGACTTTAGGCTCTTCAGCTTCCCCGCCTCACACCATCCCTCCCAAAGTCTGTACTCTGACTTAATTTTTTAATATCCATCAAATTCACTATCTCTTTTCTAATTTTATTGTCATTCCAGTTGGCCTAAGTCACATGTGAAGTCCTTTATAAAAATATATACATAATCATCACCAAACCCTTCTCCTCTTTATCTTCTGCCACTCTTTTTTTTTTTTTGCCCCTCCCTGTCTTTGTAATGGGTTTTCCTGGTCTCTGTCGCTCTGGGGTTCCTGGTTGCTAGGGAGCCTCCCATAGAAACTTGCCGATGGGTATGATTTCTGTAGTTCCATGCTGGGACTCACATCAGCATCCAGATCTTACTCATCTCTTGACTTGGCCCCTGAACCCTTTCACTCTCCTTTTCTGCCTTGACCCCTCATTCAGAGCTCTAAGTGAGCAAAATCAAGGTCACACATCTCCTTCCTTCCACGTTGCATCTTCTTTTAACCTCTCAACTCTCCTTATTTTTATTCTCTCTCACATCTGTCTTTGAAATGGATGTGTCCTTTTGGCACCACAGCTAAATCCCCACCTTAATTTGTCATTCCAAATTCTTCTGATTTTCCGAGTCTTGCCCCAAGTCATACAAGATTTTCTTACATCTAGTATTTTAGCCAGACTCTTTCTATCCCTTATTCAATAGCTAAATGATCCCTTGACCCTGTTATCTTCCCATGTCATTTTTTTCATTCAGTTGCATTGCCTGAATTTCTTAAGGACAATATCACGTATTCTGTCTTTTATTGTTACTAATTTCTTAATGATTGTTGATGGTGGCATTGTAACTACTACCTTGACACTTTCAACTTGAATGGTGATCCCTCTTCCTCACTGGTTCACACGCAAACATTAGACATTATAACAACTGGTCTTTCTTATGTCATGTGCTTCTCTTACATATAGTCACAGAAATTATCCACCAGACAGCTATTTTTGTTTTTTTCTGGACTGGAAACTGTTATGAGCTAACAGGTAGAATGAGGGAGAACTCAGGAATCCTTCCCTCTATGGAAAAACACTCCAGAGAAGGCACTAGAACAAGCAAACAAACACATATCACAGAATATTTATGGGTTGTAAAAATCCAATGAGGGGAAATAGAGGGCAAATAAAAATGATTAAGGTGAGTGGAGGAGCAGTGTTTCTCGAAACTTTAAAACTGGGGTTGGATTGAAGTTGAAGCTAAGAGATGAAAGAGGACAAGTCATATCAGGAGGAAGGGCACGACCTTTGATCTTTTGAGGGCCCCCACTCCCTGATGGTGGTGGTGGGAGGGGGAAAGCAAGCCCTGTGTAGGACTATCAGCTCCTACGACTGCAGCATCACAGTCAAGGGAGAGAGGCTCTGGGTAATGCTGGCAAGGCAGTCAGGGCCTAAGCCCTTTAGAGAATGGGAGTGGGGGTGGCAGGGTCTAATTTATATGTAGAAAGCTCCCCTAACCCAGGGCTTACCTTAACCTGCTCAAACAGATGCCCCTTGACCTGACACATTCAAGACCCTCATTCCTGTCTCCGAGCTCTCACCTCAACTGTGACTTTTATATTCATTAGTATAAGCTCTGTGAGACAGAACCTCACCACCTCTGCTTTTGTCCACCTCTGTCACCCCAGATCACAAAGAGGCCCATGCCAGCTGCTGAATGCATATTTGCTGAATAAATGTCTGAATGACTAAGAATGAATGACCTTCGTTTGTTTAGCCCCTGTAAGGTTTTTGGTAAAGTTACCTGGTACTCTCAGCATGAAGTAGGGATAAATCAGGCATAGTAAATGGCAGCTTGTGGCTCTATGATTACTTTTCTTTGGCCTCTATTTCCACTCTACTTCCATACCCCCCTTCTCTCTGAAGAGCCAGCCAGCTCTTTGGCTGCCAGTCAAACATCTCTCTAGGTGTCACAGTTAAAGTTGGGCCTTTTCAATCTCACCTTCTCAGTTCCACCTGGGGGTTGGGCCTGTCCTTATCCAGGCAGGGCACCTCCAGACTCCTTGTTCTCAGCACCAGGATAGAGGAAGCACTGTGAGGACTGCGGCATCTAAGAGCACCGGGCCCCAACCCTGGCCATGGGATTTGAGGCGAGATGGTGGCTTATGTTATTTCACTTTCCTAAACCTTACTTTCCTCATCTATTAAATAGGAATGATAGTACCGTGGGACATCTGTGAAACTTAATTGAAATAAAAAATTGTAAGCCATTTGGCTCCTTGATGACTAGTGAACGCACAGTGAAGAATGGCATTTACTTGCTTCATCATGAACAATTGACAAACCAGATGCGGTAGTTTACGCGTCATTCTTTTCCCATTAGACCATGATCCTGGACAGCCATCCAGTCTTTTATCTGTGCATTCCAGTGCTCTCGATAGAGGCTGGTTCCTCAGAGGTGTGTAATAACAGCTTGAGAAATGAATCACCACATTAATGAAATCCTTGATGGCAAGGAACATGCATTCATCATTTCTATGTCCCTTGACAGTGTTTAGCAAAGTGTTTTTTACATGGCAGTTGGTTAATTAATGAATTTCAAGGAAATAAATAAATGAATAAGCAAATGAGTGATTAAATTAATACTGAAACTTGCTAAATATATGTTGAATTGAAGCAAATTAGTAGATAGGAAAAGATTTGGGGGGGAAGGGCACAAACCCTACACTAAACAATGGTCTTCAGTGGATACGGTGAGTCTTCCCAGGCTTATCTGCATTGTCAGTTTCCCTGATGGAGGAAGATTTCTCTTCTTAACATCCTCTGCCTCTTATCTTCTCTTTGGTTAGTGCTGTTCATGCTACCTTCAGACACACCCGTTCAGTTGTGTCTGTGAAGGAGGTGAAGGGATCCCTAGGGATGCACCTCCCTTTTTACTGGAAAACCATCCCTCAGCAGAGATAGGTGTTTAGTTGTTGTTCGTGTTCAAGGAGAGATTTGCACAGATCCATTACCAAGCTTGCATCCTATTCATTTGCGAACAAATATGGGTATCTAGGGACCCTCAGAGCTACTGTACCCATCGGCAGGTGTAAACAAGACTAGCATGCTTTCAGGAGGATTGAACTGGAGACCTTGGCTATATTAGCTCAGGGTGAAAATTAACTGAGTTCTTAGAATCTGGAGAGAAATGGAGGAAGGAAGCTTACATTTAGAAAGTAACCAGTGTACTTCAGTCATTGTGCTAGATCTGCATTTGTTCTTGCATTTAATCTTCTTTTAGTTCTTTAAGTAGCAGGCAGTTATTGTTATCACTTTTCTGCAGAAAAAGAGAGGCTTGGAAAGGTCACAGAACTGGTCATTTTTTTTATAATGGGTGAGGAACTAAAATCTAGTCTTTCAATTTGAATGGAGATCTAACTTCAGAGTTCCTTTACAATCTGAGCCATGATGAGACCTTTCTGGGGTGATTTGTATGAGTGACAGATGTCCAGAAGTTGGTTTGCTCTCAGGACTCTGTTCTGCAGGATGATTTCAGCATCCACAGGAGCTTGTGTGTGAGTATGTGTGTATGTGTGGAGTGTGTGCAGAGACAAGTGGGCATATGTTTCTGAATCCGTATAGGGGGAAGGGATCTCTACCAGTAGATGCATTTATGAATAATAAAAATCTTGATTCTGTATAATACTATTTTAATGGAAATGTTGATCCATTGAAATCAAATGACTGACAGTTTTTTAAAACTGATAGTTTAAAAAAATTACATCTTATATAATTGTAATGAGATTTGGGATCTCTTAATTCATCAATAAAAGGCACAGGAAGGAACTCAATATGTTTTATCTCTCATTATTAACAGGAATTTAAATAATGTGTTCCAGTGAATTCTTAGACTAGATTGTTTTCTTCTGCTCTCTTGGCAATCTTAGTTTATAGAAAGCTGAACTCTTTCAGTAAGATTGGTGGAGGATATTGGGTCATTGGTTCTTACCGCTTGTGTGCCTTTAGAATCATCCACCTAACATTTTCAAGATACTGATGGTTGACCCAACCCTACCTATAGTGAGGGCAACTGATGTTGGAGAAACACTGTATTCATATTTGGGTTGAATCTGATGTACCTCAAAGCTTAAAGGCCATTCTGCTAAAAGTCACTACAAGAGACAGGGATAAAGGAGATTCAGTAATGTGCCAATGAGAGAATATTTAAGGAATAAAACAGATAAATGGATGACTTTCTAGCCATATGGTGTATGTTAGGATTATGTAACAGTTATATGAAACAGAGGCAGGCAGTTCTCTGGTGTGCATAGCTAACCCTTCCCCCACACATCACCCTTCACTGAGAGGCCTGAGGAATGCAAGCCAGGCAATGTCCCTGCCTAAAGACCCACTACTGTCTTTGTGCACTTTTTACTGCAGTGGTGGTATTGGCTATGTGATCCAAACCCCTTACAAGCTTATGATCATGACAACTTCCTCAAGTTTGCTGAACTTCTGTTTGCTTTCATAACATGGGGATAATAACTGTCTAGCTTTGTAGCTCTCTAGGTGATGGTGAAATGATGCATTCATGACATTGAGCTGAGTGCCTGCCTGGTAAAGGTTCCATAAATGGTAGTTACTGTTAGCAGCTTTTTCTGACCATTGGAGATGTTTTTTCTTTTGCTTTATGTAATCCTTGACCCCAGAGTATACAGAGAACTGCAAGTCTCTGCACTAACCTTCCCCATCTGAAGACAAATGCCTCTGCCTCTGCCTTCTATACTGAGCCATGAGTCTTGAGAAACAGTTCTCTGTCCTCTCTGTTCATTAGGCAGGTGTTAGGGTAAAGGTGGTAATGTCTCCTGCATAACTGGGGCTCATGCCCATGTCCCTGCACTTTTCTTATTTCTCTACCATGCTTGTATTAACAAAGGTAAAGGTAAAGAATGGAGTCCATACACAGCTATAGAATCCAAATGTAAAGGTAAAGCATGGATTCTGCATTTGTGTATGTCTATGTGTGTATATATATGTCTGTTAGTATTCTACAGAGAAAAAGAAACAATAGTATATTGATATCTATAAGAAAAGTTTTATTATAAGGACCTGGTTTATGCATTTAGGGAGGGTGTTAAGTCTCAAGATCTGAAGTCAGCAAACTGGTGACCAAGAAGAATATATGGCGTAGTTCTAGACTGAGCTGAAAACCTAAGACCAAAAGAATTGGTGATGTGTTTCAGGTCTGAAGGCCAGCAAGACTCAAAGACTCAACAAAAGCTGACTGACATTTTAGTAAAAAAAAAAAAAAAAATCAAAGGTCATTATCAGGAAGAGTGCACTCATATTTCTGGGGAGAATCAGTGTTTATTTTACTCTAGCTTCAACTGATTATCAACTGATTAGATGTGGCCCAACCCTTGATCGTCTAGGACAACGATTTCCTTTACTTAATTATTCAGTTCAAAAATGAAGCTCATCTAAAACACCCTAACAGAAAAACCTGGAATTATTGACTATATATTTGGCTCCCCTGTCATCCAGTCAACTTGACACCTAAAGTTAACAATATGTACATGTAACCATATAATGTGTATATTTGTCTTTTTTTCCCCTTGGATTTTACTGATTCACCAATCATTTATGTAAGTAAATTATTTAGGAAGTAGAATTTCACAGCTCAAAGTGTACACATTCTTCACTCACATCCACAAAACTTCAATGCCGTATTACCTCTTCTAACCCCTCATCCCATCACCCTGCCCCTTCCCCTCAAAATAGTGGTAACCGCTATTTTGTCCACAGCCTAAGAGTTATTTTTATTGTATATGCTAGGTTTTTTTTTTTATTACTTTCACAAATGAATTAAACTGTTCAGTAATTGACTTTCACTTTTTGGCTTATTTCACTTAGTATAAGCACCTCAAATTCCATTCATTTTGCCCCAAAAGGTATCATTTCTTTTTTGTAAATAAGTAGATATTCTGCAGTTGTTTTATTCAGTCATCCTCTGATGGATATTATGGTTGATCCCAGGATTTGGATATTGTGAAAAATACTATGAATATGGGGTGCATGAAACCTTTACTGCCACTTTTAGGTCAGGTTGTATCCCCGAATTCCAAAATTGGAGCCAAGATGGCCCAAATATTTTGTTTATTATTGTCATTTTTAAAATCATTTCATGTACTTCTAAAATTTCTTTTGGTCAAGCCCTTTTGCAACATTTAGAACCAGCATTTCTAATAATGTGCGAATAACAACAGCTAATATTTATTCAGAACCTAGTTCATATATGAAGTTTATTATAAATTATTTGCATAGATCATTGGCAATAAAAGCTGATAAAAATGAATAATCAAAGATTATCAAAGTCTTGAAATTGATTTACAAGCGCTTTTTCCCACTAGATGAGGTTTTGTGTGGCCTGTGTCAGAACTCAGGCTTCTGGTTCTACGCATAAAGAATGAAGGCTCTAGGGCGCCCTCACCTGGTTAAGGTCAGAGTAGCAGAAGGGAGTTTGGATTAGTAGCTGCCATCTGGGGTTTCTTCCCCTCCCCCCTTACCTGTGAGATGTCAAAGGGTAAATTGGGGTGGCAGCATTCTAGACAGGAACACACACTATGCCCAGTTATTGGAAGGAGGACAAGTACTGGGTATAGGGGAAGGAAGGCGGGTGGAGACAGAGGTAAAGCTTTTAATCTGCTGCCTGTTTTCTCAAATAGGTGAGAAGCAGGTCACTTGCTGAGGCTGAGGACAGAGGAAGAAGTGCTGGAGGTTTGAGGGGAAGAACAAAAATTATTTTAAAAAAAATATCTAGGGAGTAAGAAGGGAAAGAAGGACGTTGTCATTTGATCACAAGACAGTGTGCTGAGCCCACCTGAGGTGGTGGGTGGAGTGGCATTTAAAATGAGGTCAATTGATGGGTGGCAACTGAATCCATTTGTGCAAACACAACACTGGGGCTAGGGGTGGTTGTGTTTAACCAGTGTTGGAGTGTTTCAGACAAGAGTGATGAAGGAATGGAAGGCAAGGGTTTCCAGTTTATGTGAAAGGGTGTGATGACAGTAATTGAGCATAGAATTTCACTCTCCACCTGAGTGAAGAGGGAAGAGAGAATGAAGGTGGGTGATGGGTCAGGAAAATGGTAATTGTATGAATGGGTGTGAAGTCTTGGGAGGGTAGAAAATGGTGGTGGCATGAGGCAGAGTAAGATGGGAAGGTACAAGGTAGTTAGATATGAGGATTCTTGAAATTTTGTCTGTTACAGGTCAGGAGGAGGGACCCTCAGGACCCCCAAACCTACCTGCTCTAAACAGTTTCTGTCATCTGCAGCATCAAGACAAAACATACTCTAGTGTGTAAAACCTTCAATAGAAAAATAACTAGCATAACATTAATATGCAACAAAGAGACAAGAAAGAATACAGTTTCCACTCAAGCATCCAAAGTTACCCATCCCCTCCTGGGTAAATGCCAGCCAAACAGGATTGGCCCAGGCAGGACTGCTGAGGCCTGAGACCTGGCCACAAACTAAGGCACCTTCTGGTGAGGACTCAGAGGAAAGGGGCACAAGGGGCCAAGAAAGTCATGGACAAAAGGAATAAAATCAAAATCAAGACAAAGGCTGCCACTATCAGCCTCCTTACAGGTCTCTTGCCATGTCTCTTTGGGACTGAATGCTTTAAGGATCGAGGGGATCATCTTAGCAGCTACTAAAGTCACTGGAAACTGAAATGCTGTAAAGGACAGTGATCCAGACTCTGAGGAATAGGAAGATGGGAGTGGGTGCGAGTGGCAAGACTGGAGTAAGAAGTAACTGGAAGAATGTCAAAGCAGGCATGAATGTTCTTACCAGGAGCTCAGAATTAGTAAGTGGTAGAGGTAAGCTTAAAACTCATTAAGTCTGACTTGAGGCCACACTCTTAGTGGCTTTGCTAGTTATTTCCAAATACATTATCTTTCCGCATGTTTACCTATGGGTAGACATTGAAAACTGAATAAAATCCTACCAGCATTTAATATTCCTTTATGAGATTTGCATGTTTAAAGATGACACATGTTTGTAGAGCATGCCATCATCATTATGATTTATTTTTAAAAAGTAATATTAGAAATGCATTTTCTATTCACCAAGTGGGAATGATAATTGTCATCATGACCAGTTAATATGTGTCAGGTTTATTCTACGTGGCAGGTATTGTGTTCAGTGTGTCCATGCTCACTTAACAGCTCTAAGTACTTTTTTATCCACATTTCATAGATGAAGATACTGAGATAGAGAGAAGTGAAAGCTAAGGACTTACCTGAGGCTGCATGTATTATGCCCACTGCAGAGTAATGAGGCCTGGACGGTCTCATCCAGGGCTTGAGTCCAGATCTTCTATTTTGAGCTGCTAGTTTTTACTTGCAGTACTTTATTGAGTACCTACTACATGCCAATACTAGACTAGTCAGTGAAGATTTAGCAATAATGATGACAGTGTTCTTCATGGCTGATGAGGGGAAAGTGTTAACTATACATTTAATATACCCATTATAGTAATTGTATTATAGTTCTTCTAAAGGAGAGCTCAGGGTGCTTTATCTAACAAGAAGGTGTAACCTAGTCTTGGCATGCAAGAGGCTAGATTTAAAAAAAAAATAGCATAAGTTACCCAAGTAAATGAGAGGGGGAGAAATTCCAGTAGGGAAACAATATTACAAAGGCCCCAAGGCCCAAAAGCATCCTGTGGAAAACATTGGGTCTCATTAGCCATGTTGTTTAACTTCTGATAAAGTCAGTTTGCCAGATGATCAGTCATTCGGGTGTTTATTCCTCCCAGGACTGGCTCTGATTGTGAAGACAGTGACAGATAATAACCTCCTCATCTTGCCATTAGGGTCGATGAGACATGGGATGTTCCAGCCAGCTGCAAGGTTGCAAAAGTCATTTTTGCCATTTCTCTCTTCATTTTTTCTCCCTTATATCTTGCAAACTACTTTTCCCAGAAGCATTCTTTTAATGAACCTCCATTCTCTCTCTACTCAACTCCTCTCTCCTCACAAATACATTTGCGCCAAGGCCCTCACATTATGTATGTACATGATACTCAAGGCCAGGACCCCAAGGTGTTGTGAATAGTTGGGTTGAAACTTTGGAATCCATGCTTTTACCAGAAACTGAGCTCAGTGTAGGCCAGAGGCAAGCTTAAAAGGATGTGTTTTCATTTAACTATGGACAAATTATTTTCATTTGTAAAATGCTCTCTGTAGCACAGGTGGAAGAAAATTAAGTTCAGAAGAAGTGCCTGGTTTCTAAAAATTCATCGTGGAATGCCATATTCACCATTACCTCCAACTGAAATATTCCCTCTACACTGGATTATATGTGCGTGTAGATGCTACACACCCCCAATATGCATGCTGACATCTAACCTGCCTCTCTGTCCACGTACCTACATACATTCATGATTCTTTGTTGTTCTATCTCCCCTACCTACTTTCTCTTTCCCTTTCTTTCTTTTACTTGTGTCTTTCATTTCTACCTATTTAATCTATTCCCTCTTTCTACAGCCCAAGAATAACATCTTAGGCTCTCCACAAGGAAAAATATCATCAGCATGCCAATCAAAATATTTCCTAGGTTCAGTTTATCATGCCCCAATTAACTTGAAACCCACACTAATACTTACTCCAAAGGTAGCATTTAGGATTCCCTTGTCAAGAGAAAAAGTGGTCCTTTTCTGCTTTGGGAGAGCCAGTATGAAGGGATCCAGCCAAACTGGCCATGCAGGGTTTCACACATTTACTCAATTGGGTCAAGGTTTCAAAGGAGAAAATGTCCAAGTCACTTGTCAAGCCAAGTCAAGACCACAGCTGATTTCTGGCCCACCCAGCACTAAACTTAAAGGAAAAAGGAAAACCTGTTTTGGGGAAGAGGAGCAAAAAGTTGAAGAGAAATGTGAGAGCTTAAAACGACCAGCTCTTAGGGGAGACTACATAACCTTAGTGTTAGATGAGAGAAAAGAAAAGGCAATAAAAGATGACTAATAGTTCTGAGGGCACACAATTTGCATATGTGTCCTACTGGCAGCTGTGTTTCCATTACAGCAGGCCTCCTCCAGGCACATGTCATGCTCCTGCCTGAGGCAGTGGGTCTTGGATGGTTCCCACGCTGGCCTGTGATAGCCCTGAATGAGGCCATCTGTGACTGCCCACACAGGAGCACAAACAACCTTCAGGGTCTTGTTTGTTAGGAGGAAGATATGAACAAACAAACATGCTCTCTTCTGATTTCTGAATCTGCTAATTTTCCTCAAATAAAATGTGTCTGGGTGGAGCAGTGCAGGACATAGAACATACTGGGTCACATACCTAAATTGGAGGAAAGAGATTGAGGTTTTACCGTGTAAATAATTTGGTCGGGCTCTTTCTTCCTTAGGCCTATATACCTGGGCCCTAGGGTATTGTGTTTCCACCATGACTGTGCGATTCAGTGGGTGTGTGCATGGGTAAGTGTGCACATCTGAGCCTAGGAGAAAGGGGTTAAAGGGGCATATAGAATACAAGCATGAGCTGAAAGAGCACTAAAGAGTGTGAAGGGTCCTGGGGGGTTGAAGGGCTTGCCTCCCAGGCCCTACCCTGCCCTGCCTGGTGTGTCTGTGTAACTGCTAGGAACAGTAAAGAACCTACACAGATTGTTGAGCCTGATGCTCGCCCCTACCGCTGGCAATGATGATTGTTTTATACAACAGGTTTCTTTCCAACTTTAGAGCTCAGGCTCCTGCCCCTGGCCTTCTTCTTTTTTTGAATTCCTTGATGTTCCTGTCTTCTCCATTAGACTATTGGTACCTTCTACCAGTAATGCCACCCATTCCTCATGGGAGCAGTCCTCTCACCATCACAAGCAGAGACACAAACTTAGGTGAAAAATATTTTCTTTGCCAGGCATCCTCTTCCCTTCCAGTCCTGAAACACAAGTGGGAGTTTCCATCAGCTTGAATGGCTCTGTTTATTTGAACTTTGGAGTTGGGTCCAGGTTACTCTTAACCCAGGGTGTTACCCATTTCTTCCATGGCTTATTTTTTTTTTTTTCCTAATGAGGAGGGAGGATGTTGCCTCCATGGTCTAGGTCTATAAAGACAGGAGCTCTGCTGCTGGTGGCCAACTTTCCTCTATTTGCATTTACCACCTTGAAAAAATGGAGCCTAACCAACAGAAAGCAAAAAATGAGAAGAGGGCAATAACAGCAATTATAGAGCCTTTAGCCCCTGTTTTTAGGCATCCCCAAGGTCTGTGACTCATCAAACATGGGTCGCTTTTTAGTGAGGCCATTGAGTTGTCTTACTTGGATTTTCAGTGAACTCTCTTAAGACATGGACGGGGAGGATTCAAAATAGGGAAGGGAAGAGCATGAGGGACATGGTGATGGTTCATGGGTGATGTGGTGGTGGAGAACTACAGGAACTACACCTAAGGGGAAAAGCAAGTACAGAATTCAGTAAGATGAAAGAAAATAAATAAATAAATTTGATCTCCGGTGACTCAGTGCCAGTGTTTTCAGTACTTTAGGATTCAGCTCTCCTCATCTTGCCCCTGCCTTTTCCTATGTAGATTCTGGGTTCTCCACTCTGGTGCTCCTACTTCTCCACACTGCATCCACATTCACTGCTGACACCCAGCTCCTCTCCCCCTCACAGGAAGATGGACTTACCCCCTAGCTTATCACCTGTAATTTCTTCTTCATGTGTCTTCCTATTCTCTAACCGATGTCTAGGCAAGTGTGTGTTTCCTCAAAATGACCTCAAAATGTTCCCTGGAGGGCAAAAATCTCTTTATCCCAACTTCCATTGCCTAGTATCACAGTCCACAAGCAATAAGTCTCCATGAATATTGCTAAGCAAATAAGAATTGTCCTCTTTCTGCCAGATCATCCCTGACTAGTGGGAGAAAACCAGAAAATATTTTTAATTCCTCTGCTGGAGTAACATGCAAGTCTTGACTCTTATTGGCATTTTACAGTATATGTTTCCCCCTCTCTGCATTTTATGTCAGTGCCTATACCTGTGGAGTGATTTTTATGAGGTGGGGTGGACAGGGGGTATCTTCCTACTCATCATTGCACCATTCCAAAATCAATGCAAAAGTATTTACAATTTGAGTTAAAGTTTGGTGTTGCAAGGAAAAATATCTTAGGACAAAATATCTCTTCCACTTTGGACATTTGGGACTCCTGCCTCCTTTAGTATTTATATTTAATTCAGGTAATTAGTAAATTTAGCTTAGGTAACAAATTCATATATGACATTCACTAAATCCCAAACACTATTCTGAGCACTACATATTAACAAGTTTCTCCCCATAACAACCTTGTAGGTAGATACTATTATTATCATCAACCAAATTGTACAGCTGAGAACAAAGAATGAATAAGAGACTTATTCAAATCGCACAGCGGTTGGTGGCTAAGCTAGAATTTGAAATAAGAGAATTCCAGAGCCCATATATAACCTCTGTATTCTTCAAACCTAAATTTCCTTTCTTAATGTTCTGGTCCTTTGAGAGCAGAAAATCTTTGACTTCACCTAGTAGCAACTTCCAGCCTGTGCCTATTCAGTTTCTGGGCTCTTTGATTCATTGAAAACAGGTTTATTTGTGCTATTCTACAGTTAATTGTTCACATTGTAGTCAACACCAGTCCGAAATTTGGCTTCTTAAAATATATTTTCAAACAACCCAGGAACCGTGCCAAGAATTAACTCTAATTACACATTGTACCAGTTTTGAGAACTAGAGATGACTCAAAGGCAAAAATGTGTGCTATTTTAAATGATTAAACTGATAGTAAATAAAATATGATTTTGCCTAAAAGAGAGAAAAATGAAGTTGCATATCCCTCTTCTCTTTTTATTGCCCTTTGTAGGTGTCTGGTATCATATGACACATTGTTTTTTCATGATTTCTAAACTTTTTCTTGAATTACTGCATATTTTTAACTATCCATAAAACACCACTTATTGTTCAACAACAAATAATCAAATTCTAACCCTATTCTATGGGTTCACCTCCAATGAACATAACAAATATGAACCATAAGACACTTCCTGATGTAGCCCAAATAGCCTTCCCTTACAACAACCAACTTCTCTGTGTAGTTAGCTGACTGGATATAGCTGTTTGTTCTTGACATCAGTAGGACCAACACCCAATGTTTAAAAAAAGACATTTATTCATCTTTATAATATTTAGATCATAAATGATTTTTATGTCATTAAAAAATGTATTGCCTGAACTATAGCTAAAAGTGAAGCAATAAGAACATAATCATAAGGCTGGGCATAGTGGTGCATGCTTGTAAGTGGCAGTCTAGGAAGCCACGCCTGGAACTGGGGATCATGGTTAGAGTCCCACTAGGGGCAACGTAGCGAGACCTAGTTCCAAAAAAAATAGCTCGGCGTGGTGGCGTGCGCCTGTAATCCCAGCTACCTGGGAAGCTGAGGCTGGGGATCGCTTGAGTCCATGGTACCCTGGGGCAATGTGAGCCTGCGGTTCCACAGACAAAATAGTGAGACCTAGTCTGACTATTTTAATGTGTAAGTACTCTGGTAGCACTACAGAAGGAGAAACAATAGGTTTACAGACATTTGCACCTAATCTAGATTCACTATAGTGACATATATACAATGGAGTGTAATCCGCTGTATATGCAAGAGCAATATAGGCTGATACAGAGGTGCTGTGTTGTGGATTCAAAGACAAAGAGTTACAGATAACAATACGTGTTCCCTAAATGATGAATGAATCTTCTAAGAATGTATTTTCTTTCCTCAATTTACCTACAAAATCCATCATGATTAAAATGGTACAAGCTGCTTTATGTGCATATAGAGTTAGCTTCTAAATCAGATAATTATAAAACTCTCACCTTTGTATATGTACAAGACATTTGCAGGATATGTCCCAACATTTGCAGGATATAGAGATATTTTAATGTTATTGTATAGAACTGCCCTGAAATATTCTAGCCTCCTGAACCCTGACTTCTAAATACCAGTAATGTTCTCAAATTATTGCCACTTGAGAAACATCATAAATTTCCCCAGATGTCCTGTTTTGGGTGATACCTCCCATATTGACAAGTGCTAGGTTAAATCCTAATGTAGATATAGTCCCAAATAACAATGATTTTAACTTATTCTCCTGACTTCTTACAGTCCTTGAACATCAAAAGCCTGTATACAAAAAAAAATCCTCAATAGTTTGGTTGGTTATGAGATTGTACCTTCTGTGAGACCAAGCACTCTGTTCATCAGTGTGCAGGCTGACTCAGCCACCAGCACAGGTCTGCTTAAATCAGTAAATAACGTAGGGTTTGGCTCTTTGAGTAAATGAAAAGGCACATACTATTTAAAAGAATCAGTTTTGTTCTTCCAGTCCCATATGAGTAGACCTAGGTGCTCAGGAGGGAGACATATAGTTAATAACTATTTGAGAAGATAATTTCACTACTGTCTGTTTGAGTGAATGGCATGAAGATGTTCAAAGACATCTGGAACCTGTCAAAAATCCAGATTATTCATGTCATTTTGAGTTGGAAATGGGAACATGCTGAAGACCCTGTCTGAGTTGTGGCCTTGGCCCCAGATTTTTGCTTGATCTTCACAGTGCTCCTGAGGCAGCTGTTATTAACCCTGTTTTTGCAAATGAGGAAATTAGGCTAAACAAGGCAGATCATCTACCAGAAATCAGATGGCTGCTGCAGTAGCAGAGCAGGGCTTGAATCCAGAGCTGTCTGGTTCTAGAGATTTCATCTTTCCTAAGAAATCATACTGCCCCTTTCTTAAGTAAGGCAGAGCTAAGTTTCTGCTAAATCTACATCCAAAGAACCATGAAATATGGGTATGTGAGATGCACTTGAGTGTAATTTTACTCTATATGTAGTTCCAATTGTCATGTCTATTAAATTCCACTTTCCTAGTGATTCAGTGATTTTCACATTGCTCCTGCTCTTGGTTGGCTTCCAGCACTTATGATCTTGTGTGAGCTCACAGAAGTGGGCTCCTGAAGACAGCAAGAGTCCTCAAGTTGCTGGGCCCCTAGAACCTAGGCCAATGCCTGGCATGCTCAGGACTGTTTGTGGAGCTGACTTTCATTGAATGATGTTTTTCCTTTCAGGCCTTGGCCTTACACGATATTTCAGCGAGGCTTTGACCTGGTTTTGGGAGAGCAGCCTTCTGATAAAATATTCAGGTAAGTGGTTGTCCAGGGATTTGCTTATGTATGTCTGACCATGTCCCACTTCCTTCTGAACTTTCTTCCCTGGTGGTAAAGTATAAAAATGGAAATCTTTCAGGTGTTCTACCTTCCTGTGAACAAAAGTACTTGCCTCTAAATTATGCCCTGTGACAGCATGGAGAACATTGAGGTCAGACAGTTTCTGTTTGGGTCCTGGCTTCTTTTCTTGCCAGCTCTGTCAACCCCAGTAATTCACTTAACCTCTTGGAGCCTCTAGTTTCTGCTAAATGGGGTTATATTACATGCCTGACTGTACTGATCAGGAATAGATGAGATAATGCAGGGGAAGCCCCTGGCACAGAAACTGGCACAGAACAGACAATTAATGTCAGTTTTTGCCTCTCCATTTTGCATCTAATTTGCACCTTCCTCGTGAAGTAAAATTGTTCAAAATTAATCTCTCCCGCCCCTGCCTCCCCCTTTTCTCAGTTCTACTTCATTATTACTTTCTTTTATCTACCACTCTCCTGATTAAATTGGATGTTTCCCTCCCAAAATTTCTACCTACATACCTGGGAATAGCACATACTGGAAAAGTCAATACGCAGAACAAGAATCTGGCGCCAGCCACAGATTGTTGGATTTTCTTAAATACACACCAAGCCTCACCTCAGATCCAAGTCTATTTCCAAAGGGAGGTCTTAGTTTATATTGTTCTTTTGTTTACTTTGTTACTATTTATTTAACATGCCTCTGCTGAGTCCCTACTATGTGCCAGATTACACTGGACCTAACAGTATGGTCAGGACTATATCTTTCTCTGTGGAAGGGGAAGCAAATCAGCCTGCATACATGTCTGATATCAAAGGATGAATTCTGCCACTGCATGCCATTCCTAAGAAGTGGTGGACAGTGTGGGGCCCATGGAAAGCTCACTTTGTTTTCACTGTTCTCATACAGGGCATTCAATTTCACCTATTCACTCCTGCCTTCCCCGACCCCTTCTCCGGACCCTTCCTATCAGGGGCCTAACCTTGGCATGAATTTCACTGCTGCATTTGCCTCGGAGAGTCAGCTCCCTTGCCCTAGCTTGTCCCTGGAGGGACTGTTCTTGGCCACAGCAACATTCTCCTAGGGTACATATCTAACTTCTAACTTGGCTGCAGATTTACAAAGCAGCTTCCTCAGAGGGCCCTCCTGAGAGTCTCCTGCAGGACCAGCTGGGTCATGTTCACGCATTGGCTGCTGGCTGCTTTGAGGATTTGAACTCCACGACTTGTCAGCTATATTCCTCACACTCTGACTCAGGCATTTAAACTTTCCAACAAGGATTTCTCATTTGGCTAGCTTTTTTTCTCTCTTTTTCCCAATGCTGGTCTGCTAGTACCTTCAAAGATAAAGCAGATGTAGTGGCTGGTAGAGTCTGATTAACATGGATATGTTCCCTCACTCCCTACTTGTCAGAAACTAAAGCTTTGAAAAGTGTTTTTAATGAAATTAAAGCTAATTTGTGCATGAGCATTTTTATCCCTTAAGCACCATTTGTTGTTTTTGTTGTTTTATTATTTATTAGCTATCAAGCAAAGATGATATCCAAGCAACCCAAGGGAACCAGTTATGTGGTTTGACCCCTGTGCTCAACTATCTCAGGAGCCAATGGGTTATTCAAAAAGTAATTAGTCATTTTGTTCCCCAAGGTGGTAACTAGTCTCTCAAATGAAAGTAATATGTGGCAATTTTCTTTTTATGTATTAAGAACTTGAATCCAAACTACTTAGGATTTAAGTAAACTAACTACCTAGTGACCATTCTGGAAAATTTCATGACCTGGTCAGTGATTTAAATTTCTTAAAGAAACTAATGACTATTTGGTCGTTTTCTGCTTACTTATGGTTTAATGTCCTGATGAATTCCAAGTCATTTTTCTGGACTACAAATAAGATTTGAAATGTGACTTTCCAGTCTTTCCACAGTTGAATGCCACTGTGTAATTTTCTCATTATAAACTTCTCTTCTCCTATAAATGGTTTCTTTCTTAACTCAAATTTCTAACTCACTGTTCCAACCTCTGTGCATATGCATATGTTCATATCTCTAATAATAATGCATGTTTTTCTGCTATAAGTACCACTAATTGTCATGGTCTAGACAAAGTCTCAGTTAAATCCAACACCTGTTGAGCACTTACTTCTGCAGATCACTGTTTCAGATGTTGTAGATATGACCAAACATACCTGACCAAGGTAAGTCTCTCACATCAGGGAGTTTAAACAAATCTAAGAATTTGTTTCCAATCTTGGCCAACCATGAAAATCCCATGACTTTAAAATGGCCAACAGTCTTGCTAAGCACAAGTTAGCTAATTCAAATCCATTAATTAATTCAATGAAGTAAATTAATTCAATTAATTAAAGAATTGGGGGATTGGCACCAGAGTATGAGTGTTTTTTAAAAACATCAGAAGATTGAGAGACACTCTTCTAAAGTGTCTCTGATCTCCTGTACAAGCCATAATGACTTTTCTCCCTCCAAATTTCTGCATTATACTAAATGTAAAGATTGTTTGCCAATTATTGTATTGCACATTTCATTTCACTTGCCTGTTTCTCACAATGGAACAATTATCTTCTTGAAAGGAGGGATATACCCTAGTTGACTTTAAATATGTAATATCAATTCAATGTTGAACATACTAAGTCTTCAATAAATACCTGTCAATGGTCATTTCCTAAGGACTTGAAGTCAGTCTAGAAAAAAAGATATTGATCCCCAATGTAATTTTAGAACAAAGATGTCTCTCAGAAACCTCCTTCCCAAATGTGTACCTGCATTCCTGTGAACAATATTTCATCTGGGAAAGACTGGAGATGGCAGGCCAAGAGCTATTTGCATTCATATAAATGGAGCATTCTAATGTATGCCAAACTACCATGAGTGCAGAGGCTCACTCTATCCGGTGCTTTCTGGCAAGTGTTTGTCACTGAACAGTCATTTCTAGCAAGCTCGAGTTCAACAGAACTGGGTGAAGCTCAACCCACAGCTGAGCCCTCGACTGTGGTGATCACCACCAACTGTCATGAGAGCAAGCCCAACTTGGAAAAGTGTTCCAGATGCTCACCCAACTTCTCTGGTAGCTTTTTGAAGTTGTTCCTGCCAAATATGCATGAATGAGGGACAGATGAGATTTCAGGACACAGCTTTTCTCTGACAGTTTGTTCTATATTTGGTTTTTGGAGTTACTCAGTAGATTTTGCAGATAAAAGAAAACTTCTGAATTTCATAGGCATAAGCCAGCATGGACTGGAAAGCTGTTGTGAGCCACCCTTGAGAATTAGACCCACCCCCCTATCAACCACATACATGGAAATGACCTTGGGAAGGTTGCTAAACTTCTTAAAAATGTTAGTTGAAAAATTGGTAAAATTTGTCAGAGGTCAGTTGTGAGGATAAATGAAGTGGCTTTAAGAGCACCTGCCCTCATGAAGAGTCCTCTGTAATGTTTTCGTCTCACCTCACACCTGACTTTGCTTCCCTTACACAGTTTTACCTTGACACACAGCAGAGACTAAAGACTATTTTTCTTGTTAACTTGGTAAAGTGTAGTGTCTCAAAAGCTGCATTGCTCCCAGAAATGTCTTCACAATATCAAACCCACCTCCATCTTGATCATTAAGTCCATTGCATTCAGAGACTAACCCACATTCTACTCTAAATGAATGATAATTTTCATCACTCCTTCTAACTTCTGTCTCCTTGTAGCCTTTCAGACTAAAGAACATAGCTAAATCTGGATGTGGCTCAGTCAGTACGTGATTATAACATTGGGTGGGAACTGCTTCCAAAGTGGGAGCCAGCTTATTGTGATGCAACAGGGAGAGACCACTACAGCTGTTGCTGGCTCCCTCCACTCCACCAAGGTTGACCTCTAACTTCTGAGGTCAACGAGGGAGGCCTCTTCTTTTCCTAGTGGCTAGAAATGTCTCTCTTGATGGCTGAGTCAGTCAGCTCCCTCCTACCCTGGCTTATATCTTCTTTCAGAGTGTCCAATCTTAGTCTGATTGCACCATTTTTCAATTCTATGGCTAATTGAACCATTTAGCACCAATCAGCTCATAGCTTACAACTTAATGGTCCATTTTTCAATCCAGGAAGTCTCTATAAAAGATTGGTTGCTGGGCTGTGAGGAGCCACAGTCAGAACTGGCCTTTGGTGGAGCAGCAGGGTGAGAGAGCACCGCAATTGATACCAACTCCCACTGCTGAGGTGGCTCCTGCCTAGTATCAATTACAGTCATACTCTTGGGCCAGAAACTATAATAGGCAGTGGAGATATAAGCACTATGCAAGAAATTACTTTATTCTATGCATATGGTGATGGACAGATGGGCACAATCCATCTTCTCAGGGGTGATCAGGACCTGGAGCATGTGCACAGAGCAGAGTCCCTTTACTCAGCTGGAGTGTTGAGTATGAGATTCTGGAGAGCTTTCTGGAAAGGATGAGTCTTTAACTGAGTCTTAAAATGAGTGAGAGTCTAACAAAGGAGTTAAGGAAATTCAGAAAGAAGGAATATTAGAAACAAAGGCAAAGAGGTGAAAAAATTAGGACTTTAGAAACTGCAGATTATATTGTAGAAGCACAAAGTGTGATCCAGGATTTGGTGGAAAAAGAAACTGGGGTGAATAGAATAGGAACAGTATCTCTGGAGACATGAGCTTTGTTCTATAGGCCTGGGATACCTCTCTCTCCCTTCCTTCCTTCCTTCCTTCCTTCCTTCCTTCCTTCCTTCCTTCCTTCCTTCCTTCCTTCCTTCCTTCCTTCCTTCCTTCCTTCCTTCCTTCCTTCCTTCCTTCCTTCCCTCCTTTCTTTCTTTCTTTCTTTCTTTCTTTTTTCTTTCCTTTATTTGTTTATTTATTTATTTTATTTGTGGGAAGAAAACAAGTCACAGATAGGTATATATATTACAATACCAGAATTACAAAATTATAAACCATGCAAAATCTATTCATATGTGTGATTTAAGAGTTTCAAATACCACAGGAATGATAAACATCAAACCCAGTGTACTGATTATTATTTCTGGGAATGTATAATGGGGAATAGGATAGAAGAGATGTCCACAGAGAATGCCAACTATCTCTGTAGTTGCTGATTTTTAAAAATTATATATATATATATGTTGCATTATTGTGTACCTCGGGATTTTCCTATTTCCCTAACGCCTGTTAACCATTCTGCTCTTTTCTGCCCTCCACCTCCTCTCCCTTCTTCCCCCTCCTCCTCTCTTGTGCTATCATTCAGCCCCCGTTGATTGTTTCTAATTTTTCTTATTTGTTTGTTTTTCCCTATATCTGTCATGTAAGTCAGACCATCCTGTATTTCTCTTTTTCTTTTTGGCTTATTTCTGCTAATATGAGTACTTCTAGTTCCATCCATGTTGCTGTAAATGACATATGTTTGTCCTCCTTGATTGATAAATAGTATTCCATCATGTACATATACCACTTTTTTTTTTCAGCCATTCATTCAGCCATTGGGGCATTTGATTAGTTTCCATATCTTGGCAATTGTAAATAGAGCTACAATAAACATGCATGTACAGGTGTCCATTTTAATTAGTGTTTTCATGTCCTCTAGCTAGCTTCCCAGTGGTGGAATTGCTGGGTTGAATGGTAATTCCACTTTCAATTGTTGGAGGGTCCTCCACACTGTCTTCCACAGTGGCTGGATGAGTTTGCACTCTCACCAACAGTGCAGAAGAGTTCCTTTTTCTCCACAATCATGCCAAAATTTGTTGTTGTCTTTTTTTTTTTTTTTTTTTTTTGGTATGGGCCGTTATACTGGCATAAGATGCTATCTCAGTGTGATTTTAATTTGCATTTCCCTGATTATTAGTGATATGGAGCATTCTTTCATGTGCCAATTGGCCATCAGTATTTCCTCTTTGGTGAGGTGTCTTTTTAGTTCTCCCCATTTTTTGGTTTGGGTTCTTTGTTATGTTTTTGTTGAGTTGTATAAGCTCTTTGTGGATCTTTATTATCAGACCCTTTGCCACTTGTCTGGAGGGCAAAATTTTTCTCCCAGTCTGTTTCTTTCTGTTTTGTTTATTGTCTCTTTTGCTGTACAGAAACTTTTGAGTTTGTTGTAATCCCGGGTGTTTATGTTTTCTTTCATTTTTTTGTCATCTGTAGTTGTTTCCAGAAATGGATTGCTGAAGTGAAATTCATGGAGGGTTTTGTGCAGGTTTTCCTCTATGTATTTATGGAAACTAGACCTCAACTTGCAAAATAAATGAATAAATAAATAAACCAAGCTAACACCCTCATACCCTGTACAAAAATCAACTCAAAATGGATAAGAGATCAGGATGCCTTTAAACACTTTCCGTTGGGAAGAGACATAGCTCACTTATCCCTTTACTGCTTGTAGAGGAAGAAGGGAATGGCATGGATTTCTCATTTAAAAGGAAAATGTACCATCAGAAATATGCTAGGACTGCCAACATTTTCCTCAAATCTGTTTCATAAAATTATAGGCTATAGGTCATGGACTTATTGCTCTGTATCAAAGCAAACTTTGTAATTATGAAAGTAAAATAGTAAACAAACACCTCAATGTCCAAATAAGCTATCTCCTCCCTGGTACTGTTCAAACTTGTGTATATTCTCACTGAAACAACATATTATTTTATCAGTGGTGCTTCCACACCAGCCTGCTTATTATAATGTTGTTGTCTAAAGAATGTCTATTATCAAATGCATAGTGAAAATAAATTCTTACATGTAGTTGCCTCCAACCCACATTCATCCTTCAGGTCCCAGATTCTAGGCACCTTGAGGCAATTACTTGGCTTGAATTGGTTTTTTCATCTTGCCAGAAAATGTGTGTATGTGTCTGTGTGTGTTTGCTAGCCATTTGATTTTGCATTTGATTTTGCTAACCATTCGCTAAAGAATGAAGTGAAGGTGGGGGGGGGTGTCTCCTCTTCTGTGTCCTAGTAATGGGTTTCCTTTGCCTGGTGCAGGCTCCTCCCTGCACAGACCTAATCCTAACCCTGGTCTCATGTCCCTTCAGGTGGCAAGTGCTGCATGCTTCCTTCAAAAGTCTCTCCTGCTTTTCAGAACTTCACGTTAGGCCACTGCATTTCACTTTAATGAGAAACTGACATTAGCCTCTGTTTTTGCTAAACAATACAAAGCAAAGAGGATTTTTGCTTTTTTTCTTGAAAGCATTCAGTGTTTGTTTTGCAGCAGCCATTCCAGAAGTAAGTGGCACCCTCACCAAAACCCTCTCCTGAAAACTACTTTATACAATGTGTATTGTATCCTATCATTCCTGCTTTCACTATATGTAAGTGTGAATTTAGCTTTTATGTTATTTGTTATGATTTGATAATTATTTTTTAAGTCTGTTAATGTTCCAAACATTTTCCCTACAAATTAATGGTAATTGCTCTTTCAGTTTACTCCATTTGCACTAACACAGGGTTTCATAGGAATGCTCTGCTTTGGGACAGAGGGGACACCTGTATTTCAATGCTTTTTAATATAGAGATTTTCCCCCAGGTTAGACAAACAGGTGATCAAGCTTAACGATGGAATGGGAGGAAGTCATAAAATGCTGGTCACATCCACCAGCATGGTGATTGGGTCTCTCCTCTGGGTATCCCATACAGTTAAGCTGGTGCCTACACTCTCCACTTCTGTTGCTCTCATCCCAGAGGGTCTCTTTCAATGACTGGGTGAATATTGCCTGACTTAGCTGCCTGGAACTCAGTCAATGAGAACCCTCTGTGGCCTGCAACTGGAGAGAGCTGCCTTTCTCATAAAAGATCTTGTGTCATCAATCTGGTTTCCTAGCACTTTCACCAACCTGGGAAGCGGAGAGGGAGCATGTGCTTTAGGGGAGAGAAAGGAGCAGCATTTTGAAGTAGTGCCGTGACCAGCATGCTAATGTAGCCAGTGCTGGGTTCTGTTTAATTGTATGCATCCTTCCATTCTTCCTTCCTCCACATTAAGTTGGAAGGGGATGCCAGACAGCCATAACCTCATGATAGCCCACCCACACTGGCTTTTCTCCCATAGACTATTTTTGACTGTGAACACAGAGCATTTGAAAGACTTTGAAATAAAATGAATGAATAAATAAACAAATAATCGCTCGTGGTTTCTTAAGCTTTCTCTTGAAATACTGATTGATTCTTTTATTCTTTTTAGCCTTGCTATAAGAGTTTTTTTTTTTTTTTAATTTTCCTTGTCTCCCAAGGGTTAGCAAGTTAGTTAACAGTATGGGCAGAAGTGCCCAGAATACATCTGGGCTTGTTCCTCCTGTTTCTCTCTCCCCTGGAGGCAACTGACTTCAGCCGTTTCTGTTTCCATCACAAGAAAGCAGAAAACGGGAGCTTTTCTCCTTCTTCTTCCTTGGTAGGGTTCCTCTGGGCACAAAGAGAAACCACCCCTACCACTGTGGGTGTTCAACTAAGGGAAGAGGATGATGGGAGGCCAGCATGTCTCTTCAATTCAAATGTTTCCAAATATATGTGATTTAAGACAGGGGGAGCCCAGCTTCTAATCTGGAGGAAACTGGAACTTTCATGTTTTGTTGGTTTTTTTTTTGACTTGGTAAAAACTACTTCTAACAGCTGGTGAGTGGGAACCATGATCAGTTTTCCAACTGTCTGACCACATGAGCAGGAGAACACCTCAGGCTCAGTCATCTCATCCATAAAATGGCAATAAGCTCCTCTTTCTGAAAAGGATCGTGGGAACTGAGAAGGAAGCCACTGTAGGGCAGTAGGGTGCAAGTGCACCAGTGGGTAAGGTGCCACCCCCACCCCATCATAACCCATATTGGGTGTCATTGCAGGTTCACCTATACCCTCGGGGAGGGCATGTGGTTGCCCCTCAGCAAGAGTTTTGTGATCCCTCCGGCTGAACTGGCAATCAATCCATCAGCAAAGTGTAAGACGGACATGACGGTGATGGAGGATGCTGTGGAAGTCAGGTTAGCCTGACCTCAGGGTGCTGAGCCTGCACTTGGCTGGGGAGGCTGATGGAGAAACTACCTGCAGGTCCAAGGTGCTGGGAAGGGAATCATGACAAGCAGAAAGGAGAGGCTGGCAGGCTGCCTGTACATTCCCCATATGAGATGCCAGGAGCTACACTTTATCTGGGTCAATATTGCACACCCCAAGGCTCATGCACTGGGAAAGGACATAAAATTAGAGTTTGTAAGCACTTCCCACATTCCCTAAGGACTGACAGGCAATAAAATGTTAATTTCCCTGCCCAAGTCTAGACCTCCTTCTTTGACCAGGCGTTACAGTCTTGGCTCATTTCCCAGATATGGAGAATGTCCATAATTTGTTAGATCAAGGCTCAAAATATGCTTGATCTTTCATTTTGTTAGAGGGAGTGTGACACAACCTGGTTGGCCAGATAGAAACCTGGGATGTGGCGCTACCTGTTGTACCTGGAGTCCCCTTGACTCCTGCCTGCTTTCTGTTCTTTCTCCCTGCAGAGAAGAGTTGATGACTTCATCCTCCTTTGACAGTCTGGAAGTTCTCTTGGATTCCTTTGGGCCAGTCCGTGACTGCAGCAAGGATAATGGAGGCTGCAGTAAGAATTTCCGCTGCATCTCAGACCGCAAGCTGGACTCCACAGGTTGTGTGGTATGTCTGCCCTGTCGACCATGTAATTTTAGGAGGGTATGCCCAGTGTTAAGACATAGTCCAGGTCAACAGATACAACTGATCACCAATCCTGGGACTGAAAGATGTGACTGAGAATGGCAGCTCCTTAGTTATAATCATCCTCCAGTACCTATAGATGCCCACTATGTGCATGGTGACATAAAAGAAATGTCATCGATCAGAGAGTATGATTCTTTCTCTTTTTCATCTTGTGGACTAATTGGTGAGGGATGCCCCAAACAGGTTAAGAACAAATATTTTAATAATATTCAGTCTAATAGAAAGTTAACTATTTACTGTAATAGGAAATATTAGCAGAAACCCACATATGGCTACAGTCAAGTTATACTGATTATAATAGGGATTTAAAGGAAAACCCTAATATGTGCTTTTTCCAGCCTGGCAGGGAAGTCCTACTTCACTGAAGATGTCTTTAACTTTACTATAAGCTATATGGTCAATACCCCCTTTTAATTGATAGAAAAATTTTAGCCAGAAATTATTTGGGGGCTAAAGTGGACTAAGGTGAACTCCATGCCATGGATATTAGTTTGAATTAAACCCACAGGGACTTGGTAGCAGCATAAGCTAGAACTATTGGTATCTTCATATTGATCATTTTCATGTCATGAAATGATCATCAACATGACTGTGTTTCTAGTTGTCCTGATAACCATACAGTCCTCTGAAGAGGGAATGGGGCCACAGAATGAAGGCAGGGAAGCTTGACCTCAGGTCAGCGTAAAGGAGAGGGAGGACTGACTCATTGAGGCACAGGTTTGCAGTGTCTGTGGGCTGAGCCAGGAGCACCCAGCTCTGGGAGGATATGGTGCCCCATCTTCTTCCCTATCTGACAGCTGTAAGGGGACCAAGAGCAGGGGTGAGCAGTGAGGATGCTGAGCCAACATCATTTTTTACACGCTCTCCTCCTCATCTTCCAGCACCTGTTCTGTCCAGGGAGTTGCTTTCCACTGAAAATGGATGCTTATCTGGGACCGAGGGTGGAATTCTCTCAGCCCTGAGGCTTCTTCAAACTTTCACAGATTAGGCAGCAGTGACAGGAGCCTAATTCATTTGAGAAAGAAGAGACAATGAAGAAAAGAAGAGGGGAAAAGAGGAGCAGAAGGGATAGTTTAGATTGAGAAACTAATGAGTTAGTCAAAAAGAGGAGAAAGTGGAGTGGCCTCTCAGGAAAATTTTGAAAGGTGCTCTATAGTTCACATCTTCAGAGACAGCCTGGGGTACATGATGTCCTACCATCCATCCCTCCCTTCAACTGGTCCATTTTTAGTTATCTCAGGCAATGAGCTTCCCAAGTGGGCGCTCCAGGAGACAATTTCACTGTCTAATGGAGCTCCCAGCTGAGACACTTTTTTTCCTTCTTTTTATGATTCAACCTGCATTTCTTCATCCCAGCATTATTTCTTCAACCAGATTCAACCTCTCATTCCTCATTACTCTCTCAGGGTTATTCTAAGTGCTGAACCATCAACTGTGCTCATCCCTCCCCACCCCCACTCCATTCACCCAACAGGAATTAGGACAGACTCACCCATTCTCAGAGACAAGACTTGAGGGAGAGGGTCTGTTTTCCGTCTTCTCCCACCTCCCACTGATCTGCCCCTTTGTTCAACCCCTAAAGGTTTGCCTGTCAAATACTTTCTGTTGGTGATCTAGCCCCTTGTACTTGGCATATAGCCATGCTGATGTATTTTTGTACTTTTCACTGTGATCTGTGAGACAGAGCTAGCAGGAATAGTTCCAATGAATATGCATTTGCAATAAGATTGCATTTCAGTATGGAAGCCCCAGCAGAAAGTCACCCAATTATGCCACTGCTTGGTATTAGTGTAATACTTTGAAGTCACGGGTCTGAGTGGCTTTAGGAATAAGGAGGGTTCAGGGGACTGGCTTACCAGCTTTGACTTGGGAGGACTGATGGTTTGAGAGCTGAGGTGATCCATTATGACCCTTTCACCCCACTGGAAAAAGCAGTCTTTTACTTTGAGTCCGCTTCGGTTCTGTGAGCATCAGTACTATCCTGAGCCCTGGGTGTGGTGGCAAAGTGGCCTCCGTCTTCTAGAGGAGGGTCAGGAACTGAGGTATCAGTTGTTCTAACTGCAGTATGAGAAGAATTGAACTGCCATCCTTCTGCCCATATAAACCCAGACCATCTCTCAGGGGGTTGAAAGTTTTCCAGGAAAAGCAGATGATTATGAACAGAGATGGAGACAAGCAACTTATAACATGCTGGCCCTTGAGAAATTAGGGAAAGAGGTGGAGATGTGGGAAGAGATAGAGTGTATCCAGCTATTTCTCTAATCGAATTCAAGCCAAACATGTGGGGCTGGCCTACATGGGCTGTCCACGTAGGCCATTCTTTCTAGGAACACAGAACCTGTTTCTCAATATGCCTGAACTCCCCCAGCTGTCCTGTTGTTTATATAATTACTGCAGATGAGACACAAATTCCTGTGAAAGGCACAGATCAACCACAATCACACCATTGAAACCAGACTTCTCTCCAAGGCAGGATGCTAACCCCTGGGGAGGTTTCCAGAGCAGAAGGAAGGCAGTGTGCCCCCAACTTGGTCTCCTACCTGCTGCTTTTCTGTGCTTCGGTGGGAGGCACAGTTGTAGGGCCCTAGCCTGTAAGGCACAGGAGCAGAGGCTGATTCTCTGGGGGGCCCCTGAGGACCTTCTAAGTCACAACATTACTTTTCAGTTGCTATTGCAGCACAGATCCAGTGGTTTAAAGCAACACATGCTTATTATCTTACAGCTCTGTCTGTATATGAGTCTCTAGTACAGGGCACTCTGGGCTGAAATCAAGGTTGTTGGTAGTGCTTTGGTCCTTCCGAAGGCATGAGGGTAGAAGCTCTATCCTTCCTTCTTGGGGCTTCTAGATGCTGCCCACATTTTTTGGCACACGGTTCTCTTATCTTTAAAGTCAACTACATTGCATTTTTCCTGACCATTTTTCTTTAATGCATTCTCTCCCCTCTTCTGCTTCCTCCCTTCATCTTTAAGGATTCATGTGATTACTCTGGCTCACCTGGATGATCCAGGATAATCTCCCCATCTCAAGATCTTTAATTTGATCTACAAAGCTGTTTTTGTCATCTGAGGTGACAGGTTTGCAGGTTCTGGGGATTACTTCATTGATAGTCCTGGAGTTGGAGTAGATTTGGTAACCAGTGCTCCAGTCTCCCCATTCCCTCTAAACCAGGGCATATCCATTCTTATCAAATTTACCTTTTGAGGTTTTATATAAGCATGGACAGACTGAAAAGGATTTCTAATGTTGTTTAAAAATTAAAGGAAAGCCCATCCTCATCACATTCATCCTGAGAGCATCCCATCCCCACCCCCCCAAATGCCTTCGCCTTGTGAAGTACATGTCTGTATGCACTTAGGTGAGCAGAGGTAGCTTCAAGGAGCAATGTTGGCTGCTTATCTGCTGAGCACTTGACCTTCCTTTCCAGAGCATTCTGTTCTAATGAGCTCCGATTACCCAGTGACCCTGTGGCCCTCTGTGCACTACCTACAGTGGGTTCCCGGGATATGTGTCATTTCACCTCCACTGGAGCGCAGAGATGCAGAGAAATTACAGATGACCACTTCTCTTTCTCTCTTTGGACAGAAAACAGAAAAGAATGCCTCCAAGGCTTTCTAAGAAATGGGGGTAGCAAGCTGAAATATAAATTTAAGTCCCTTCCATCAATTCCCCCCTTTCCCCCTGGGAGAAGTCTTGTGTGACTTGGGTTTACATGTCAGAGCCCTTCAAAAAGTCAGGGAAATCATTATTTGGAAAAGGAATAATAAGACTGTCATGCAGTAAAAGAGAACCTATTTCGAGTAGGAATTATGGCTACATGTCTTATGAATCACCCAGGTAAAGTGAGGTAGGCTCAGCTGCTGGAAGACACTCCTTGTCTCCCAGGGGGCCTGAGCATGCTCACCTGTCCATCACTCATATTCATTTACTAACAGAGCATCCACTCCCTGCAACTGAGGTGTGTATGCCTTAAGCTTAGTGAGAGCTGACTCAACTCCTAACTTATTAATCAACCAAAATTCATTGGTGGAAAAAGAGGGGGAAGATGCTTTAGAAAAGGCATTGAATGGAGGAAATCATTTTAATCTCATTAGCAAATTATGCTTTAGACCAGTAATAAGTCAAGGAGCTATGAACATCTCATGAAAGATGATTAACCTTGTGTATTTTAGGGGTCACTAAGATATGAGCTCATTTATTAGACCTTCTTGATGGGAAGGGATTGCCATAATAAGAAGGGTTTTTTTCTTATATTTGTAGTTTATAAAGGCCCTGGGACTGCTAAATGTAACCTATGCAGACAGGGATTAATGCTTGACCTGGGAACTCAGTCCTGTACAGTTCTCTTTTAAGGGACAAATGGAGGGATTGTCCATAAGCCAGGAGAAGAGGAGGACCAGTGCTTGCAAAGAGAAAATACCAGCTCCTCCTGCAGCAGAATTTCTCTCTTCACATCTGAACTCTGGCTGCAAATATTTCTAGGGGGAGGACATGGCTTGGAACCTTAGTGTTTTTGTTTATAGATGAGGATTGTGGAGTACCCAGAATGGAACTATAACAGCACCGGAAACATACAAGTAGAAACAAAAATAAACTATACCATAGGACCCTTAATTAACTCAATTCCTTGGGGGAAAGAGTGTTGTAGATCCACAAGGGTTAAAATGAAAACTATTTTTGGTTCTTTTTCTTCTGGAAATCTTCCACAAATGTTTTACTCTGAACTACAGCCTAAGTAAGTAATGGTGCAGTAAAGATAATTACATATTTTTTAATGATTGAAGATCTTGTCTTGCTTTCAAGGTCATTGCTCTGGACAGTTTGCAACATGTCACCCTATGCATACTTACATTTGCATCCATAATATAGGGTGTGTGTGTGTGTGTGTGTGTGTGTGAGAGAGAGAGAGAGAGAGAGAGAGAGAGAGAGAGAGAGAGAGAAGGAGAGGAAGAGGGAGAGAGAGAGCGCGACTGAATTTTTAAAACTATAATTGATCCTAGAATGTACTCTGGGAGTTGTTTAAAACAATCAACAAATCTACAGAATTGCTTTGCCATGTTGACACACTGGCTTTGGGATTCCAATTAATCTAGGTTTTTTTCACACTTTAGAAGTAGCATGGAAAGGACACACTTGAACTTTGGGGTCAGACAGATCTAAGTCCAAAGTCTGATTCTCTCATTTTCCACCTCTGTGACCTCAAAGAAATTATGACTTAATCTTTCTCAGTCTTAGTTTGCTCATCTGTAAAATGAAGAGGGAAAAGTCTCCCTTTGTTGCTAGAATTAAAGATAATGTGCATAGATTTCTAGCAAGTAGAATTGCTTAATTTCTGGTTGCTGTTATTATTTTTAGCTTTGCTTATAAGTAAAAGAAATCCAGTTTGAATTAGGCAGCTAACTCTCTTCTCTCCAAATCTCCTAAGAGACTGTATAAATATCAGATGGTTTAATTTTGGACACCAGTAGTCATCTGGACATCAAGTCCAGGCAATATATGAATATGCCAAGTTTTGGAATTCTGGAATAAAGCCTGATCATGTTTTATTTGTTGAGCCTTTGTCAAAAATCACACTTGATGGGCATTCTTGAGGAAAAAGCAGACAGTTGGGAAGATGGGGGTCCTGGATGGCCACTGACATCGCTAGATCAAGAAGAGCTGAGACCATGTGAGGGAAGAGAAAGAGGAGGACTGCCTTTGTCTCCATCTGATGGCCTTTTATAACTTTTTAGAAGGGAAAAAAGAACTCATGGCAAACAGGCCAGCCTACATCATTCCAGTCTAACTTCTGTGTTTCGATAGCCACAGCTATGCCTGGGCAGCCTCACAGTAGTGAAACCAGCTCCCTTATGGTGGCACATCTGGCTGAACAGCTGGGTGGCCAAGAAAGAGGCCGGGTGGGGAGGCTTACAAAACGTGGGGTGCAATCCTCAACTGCCTCATTTGCTTGTTTACCATCATCTGAAACATCTGGGTTTGCACAGCACGGGGCAGCCCTTGGAAACTTCTTTAAATGCTGTCACCTTCCAGCGTTCCAGCTGGCTTCATGGCATGAAAGGGGATGGACCAGGCTGGGAGCCTCTTAGGCCCACAGGGGGGCCATTTGTTTGGGAAATTGCAGAATTAGTGTCAGCTAAATAGTGCACATCCTGCTGTGATCTTCCACTGGGTAGTGGAGAGGGAGGAGAGGTGGGTTTTCAGATACACACCTGCAGCAGCTCTGGGATACTGGGCCAAGGTGCTTGGCAGCTAAGAGAAAAAAGGGGGAGGTGTGCAACACAGACTCCACCAAGTTTTGAAAGTTTTGTTTAGGTTTGGGTTTTGGAGGAGTAGGCTAGTTGGTTGACAGTGTGTGTGAGGCAGTCAGTAAAAGCCCAGGTATCAGAATCAGATATTGACAGACCCCAGCACTATGCCATACTAGCTGCAAGATTTTTGATCGTAGGGCAAGATCTTTGATCCAGGGCCTCCTTTACCTTTTTCCCATCTGCTAGAGAGAACTGTCTTTCTTGCACATTTGCAAGATCTGTTTCTCTGATGGCAAAAGTAGAATGGCCACACACACACACAAAATATTCATTAAATTTAGGAATCCAGGACAGAGAATCCCTGGCTCTGTTGGCAACATAAATGGTTGCCATATTGGTTAAATGAGAATAGCATGGGTTATGGTGAGACACGACAGAGAAAGTGGAAAGCTAGCACCAACTTCTAAGAAGGGTTCTGCACACCGAAGTTGTGGTGTGAAAATGTGATGTGGTGGAGGCTCTGACAGAGCAGCCAAGCCTGCATAGCAGTGATCCAGTTTGGGCATCAGCCAAACCCTCTCAGGAAGTTACTCTCTGTACCTGAGTGTCTTTGTATGTAAAGTGGGGATGATCACACCACAGTACTTTTTCACTTCCAGCCCATGATAGGTTCTTAGAAACTGTGGCTTGACACAAACAAGCTAAAGTGAAGGTCCTCAAGCGACATGATTTAGCTCAACATCCTCTTGAGCTTGCTTTTTTATTTCTTTTGAAAACAAAAAAGTGGATTTATTGAAATACACTGGCTAAGAGAAGCAACAGGCAAGACAGGAGAGGTCTGCTGTGGGTTTCTTTTTTCTATAGCCAAACAACATTGAAGTAGACAAAGCTATTTGAGGCCCTGTTTTAGTTACCTCAAGGGGGATATTGTGAGGATTAAATGAGCGAGACGTCTCTACAGGGTATAAGAGGGGGCCCCATGGGCCCTCCTGTTCCCCAAACACCTTGGTCTTTTTTGAACTCTCGCTGACCTCTCTTCTCAGATTATCTCCTTTGCTGATATTCTAGGGAAGTTTATTGAGGATATGCCAGTGAAGCAATGTTACCTGTTTCATGTTAAATGTGCCTAGGATACTGGGGTGAAGCCCAATCCACATGTATTAGCTGCGGGTGTGCAGATGGAGGTGCCCTTGTCTGTGTAGGGTCCAAGGGTACCCTTGATATAGGTCAAGAGCATTGACACTCCTGTTGTTGGTAATATCAGTCAAACCTCCTTCATAGACCATAGAGAAATCGACATTCTCCTTTCAGCTGGGACTCTGGCTTTCCATTCCTCCCAACAGTGTTGTCTGTTACTAACATTAACAAAGTGCTCTGGACAGTAAGGAAAAAAATATTATTAGTACTAAGTCCAAATCACAGCATTCCCTCTTGCTAGCCCAAAGGAATCTCTGCTAATGCATTTTAATTCTGGCCCATCATTTCACCTCTTCTGCCAGCTCAAAGCCCAATTGGGAAGCCAGCACACCTCTCTCTGTCTTGCTACAAGGTTTCCTTTCAATCTGTTTGGAGGAATCGGCTTTAATGCAAATGTGTGATCTGTGCCCAGAGAGAAGAAAGAAGATGTCAAAAAAAAAGGTCACTTACCATTAAAGGGAGCCCAGAATAATGTGTGTATCTGCTCATTACTTGCCAGTGTTAATGGTTTCCAGGCTGAGCGTGAAAAATTGGTGTCAATGGTTACATTCTGCGTCTCAGAGAACTCAGTCCCCTGACTCATCCACCTGTATGCCTGATTTCTGATTGTGCCAGTGCCCATCTGGACTCAGCCCCATGAAGGACAGCTCTGGCTGCTATGACCGCCACATCGGGGTGGACTGCTCGGACGGCTTCAATGGCGGTTGCGAGCAGCTGTGTCTCCAGCAGATGGCGCCCTTCCCAGAAGACCCCGCCTTGTACAACATCCTCATGTTCTGTGGGTGAGTTGAGTTGGTTTGCCGAAGCTGGAGACTCCGAGCTAGACCCAAGAAAGTAAACCTGGATGAACAAGGCACCTGAGACCAACCCTCTGTCAGAGGAAAGAGCCTGTAGGATTGTAAGAGATGCATATTAAAGTTGCCCTTAGGGAATGCTAGTCCTCCCACTCCCCCCTTCTCCCCCCTTGAGGAAACTGAGTACGGGGGTTATCCTAAGTCATTTCCTGCTTAAACCAAAATTGCCCAGAACTGTTCTGTCAACCTAGGCTAGCTAGGTATTCTGTGACAAAAGGATTCCACGGTTCAAAGGCTTGGGAAAGACTGTTCTAAATTGGTTATTGAGGAAATGGAAAAGTGCTTGGAGGAGCAGAGGCATAATTAAATCCTGCCCCCTAAGTGTCAGCATTTTGTGTCATCACCCCCCTCTGACAAAGGAATCCCAGGGTGTAGTTAAAGAGACTTTTAACTATTTGTATCCACTACATGCATTTTGTTTCTCAGGATAAGCCTGTGAGGGACTAGGGCAAGCCCCTCCACAGGAGTAAGTGATTGGTAAATGAAACCATTACAGACCCTCCTGACTAATAATAATAATAATAATAATAATAATAATAATAATAACAATAATAATAGTAAGTGATTGGTAAATGAAACCATTACAGACCCTCCTGACTAATAATAATAATAATAATAGTAAGTGATTGGTAAATGAAAAGATTAATCATCATCATAATAATAAATTGTTGTGGGCCAACCTCCATGAGATCGAATGGTTCATGAGGCAGAGGGTAAGGATTGAGACTCGAGCCAAAAAACTCAGACAGAAAAGCTTACAGCCTCTCTCTCAAGACTGTGGCCTCAACTTTTTGGCCTCGACTTTTATAGGAAACACGAAAAAGCAATCAGTAACAAAGGAAAGTTTTCATTCATTCATTTCACATGGTTATAAGCATATCTTTACCAGGAGACCAGGTAAAAGCAAGTACAGTCTAAGCTGCTCAAGTGTAGCCAAAGTGTAACCTCAAGGCAGACTCTTACCAAGATTGCTCTGTAGACAGCCAAGGACAGTTTGCTTTTTCCTCTATACCCATTAGGCAAACATTCAGTAGCCTATTGGAGCAGGCCAGAAATGAAGTAATGAGGACACGACTCTCCACAGATAATAACAATAATCTCAATTTCCTCAGATTTTAAATTAGCATCACTGACTGGAATTATATTTAGTATTTTCCTTGTTATAAAGCAAATAATGATTGGCCTATCCTTCCACTCCCATAGCTTGTAGCCTTTCTCTTTCTTTTATTCCCATCTCCCTCTCTTCCCTCCTCTCTCCCCTTAACTTTCCCCCTCCCTTCCTTTCTGTCAGGGAATGTCCTTCTGTTATGTCTCTTATCCTGGCCACTAGACCACAGAAATAAATGGTGAGTAGTTCTTACCCTCAAGGATGTGTCTATCTAATAGGTTTGCAATGAAAATAATGTTCTTTATAATAAAGCCATACCAAATTGTTGTTAAAAGGTAGTGCCTGCTGAATAATCAGGAAAGAAATTATTCAGTGAAGTGGGGATGCTTTTTTTATTGTACTTCACTTTATTTCTTTGCAGTTGAGCAATTTTCATACTCGGTTCTTTTTTTTATATAAAAATACTCCATAAATGGAATCTTGCTCTAAATTTTCACATCTCTATGACGTTATTATGGTTGTGACCCACTTCAATAAAGAGGTAAACTTTGTGCTCGCTTCGGCAGCACATATACTAAAAAAGAGGTAAACTTTCAGCAAAAGTTACACAGATTTATTTTCTTAATAAATATGTATTTGAATACCACTTTATGCAGAGTACCTTCATGCACATCAGACACCAGGGTGGCAGCAGCGTTGAAACCTGGTCCCTGCCCTCAAAGAAGCTTACTATGGGATACATGCTGTGAGCACAAAGGACAATAAGGGAGACTAGACAGCATGAAAGAATAGTTATGGGAGGTGTGCTGAGTGGAAACCCGCCAGCGTCAAGAGTCTTTCCAGAAACACTGCTATTCTTAAGGAAAGAGCCACTTTACTCTTGTCCCAGACCTAGACTGCTGGTGCCATTGAATCCTTCGCTCATCTCAAGTCACATCTATCACCTGGACTAATGCGGTAGTCCCTTACTCTCTTTCCTATTTTAATCAGAATTAGGAGCAAATAAGTGTTTAGCAGTCTCGTAGACTCTCAACATAGCCTGTCTCTCATTGAAGTCCTTAATTTGAGGACCTTGTGTAAAGATCAAATCACATGCCCTTTTAATTAAAGAATTCTACTCATACCTGTTTACATAAAGTAAATAGAGAAAACAAAGAGTTATATTAATGAATCTAATGAATGAGCTAAAGCTACACTAATGTGGACCTCATTTGTATCTTTGCTCATTATTATGTGGTAACGTTTAATGTGTACCTACTGTGTGCTCAGACAATATAAGTCCTTTACATTCAGTATCTTAAACTTCTCAACAACTCAGGGAAGCAACTGCTATTTGTTCCTCCTTTTCAGACGTGGAAACTGAAGCTCACAGAGCTTAATCAGCTGACCCAAAGTCACCCAGCTAAGGGCATGCCATGCCATCATGATACTGCTGCTCACCACTTAAAACTATCATTATTTGTTCCTTTACAGAGAACAGAGGTCTTTATCTTATTACAACAATTACTGCAGATTGTACTAAATGACATGTCTTAATGTCATGGACATCTATATACATTTTAGATGTAGTATGTTTCTAAGGAAAGACCCAAATTAAATCAATATTCCTTTAAATGACAGTTTTATCAAAATAGTTCTTACTCAAAGTAACAAATTGTATTCTTTTCAATATAAAAACAAGTAGGGTTCATTGAATGAATTATGGTTCATTGACCCGTACTTACCCACATTATTAGTGCTCTTCCATTAGAGTAACTATACACGGTTAATGGGGAGGATGCCAGGGAGGCATTCACACTGCATGCCCGAGGTCTATTTAGTTCAGGAAAGCTACTCTGAATGGAGGGGGAGTTAATATGAGTTGATTTTGTGTTTGGATACACTCAAACAGAACACAGCAGGAAGGTGATCAATCTTTCTAATGTCTTAGTTGACTTGTCACAGGGCCAGTTTAGAAAGTTATTAATTTCTCAAGTACAGTGTCATTCCATCTATGGTCCAATTACCCTCCAAAGAAAGACAGGGTCATAGGGAGTTATAGGGATGGCCCTATGGATAATTCTACAAAGAGGTTCTAGAATGTCCTAAATTTAAACATCTTAATTCATTTTTAAGCTGCTCTCAAGTGATTCCTCCTTAACTTACCTGGGAAATCACATACTTGTTAGAAGAGCTCCTCAAAGTTCTGAAAGCACTTATCTACAAAGGAAAGGTGACAGATTCTGCCTGATCACATTATGGAAAGCAAGGCTTGGTTTCTAGACATAAGAAACAGAGCTAAAGGAAATCAAATGGGTTGCTCATAATCTTTGTCTATCCAACATGCTCCTGAAAGTATTTCTTCCCAGTATGTTGAGTGGACTTGACCACATAACTCATTAATAGAATAGCTTCTTATCTGAGTTCTCCACTGCCTTAGGTGCATTGAGGATTACAAGCTTGGTGTGGATGGACGTTCTTGTCAACTCATTGCGGAGACATGTCCAGAAGGAAGTGACTGCGGGGAGACCAGGGAACTTCCCATGAATCAAACCCTCTTTGGAGAGATGTTCTTTGGTTACAACAACCATTCTAAGGAAGTGGCTGCTGGTCAAGTACTGAAAGGGACATTCAGGTGAACCTCATGCTCATAGAACAGATTATTCAGGCTTCTTGGTGCCTCTTCTTTCTTGAATGTTTTAGATTCAGCATAATTTTATATCTTAGAACAAAGTAAATATGATTAATCAAAGGAGAGGTTATGTTCTCCCCCTTGATTCTCTCTAAATCCACCTTCCAGAATCCAAAAAGCTTATTTCCTGTGGGTCAACAGTGAAGTGTTAAGGAAAACTTTAGCCGAGCCAGGCAGGAACTACACGATGTTCTATGCACACTAACCCACATGCTCAAGTTCTGTGTCGCAGCTCTCAATTATATTTACGTGTGAATATAAAGAAAACCTGAGAACAAAACATTTCAAACCATTGATTTAAAATATGTTAAGGAGATTTGCCTTTTGACGCATGTTCCTGCTTTATCTTAGGCTAGTTGGATACCTCTTTCCTGGAATCCTTGCTTTCCAGGAAATGATGGTGATGATGACGATGATGATGATAAAAATATTAATAATTTGGACCAGAAGCTGATAACAACCTGCATTTTGACTCATAGAAGGAAGCAATAAATGATTAAGCTAGTTGTTGGAGTCAATTATTATTGTTTTTTGGTTTTTGCTACACACAGGAGACATTACTAACATATTCCCTTGGTTTGCCCATGGGCAAGCAGTGAGGCATCGTAACTAAGGGGTCAGTCTTCACTGTAACCTAGAAATAAGAACTTGGTCCAAATTTCATGAAGGGGGTCAGAGAGCAGGAACTGGGATGGGAATGAAAAAAGAAAATTCAACTTTTCACAGAACTTGTCTGCTGGCTTATTTTCTTATCTTCCCCAGGTTGCCATCTTATCTCTCACCACCATGTCTTACTCCAGTCACATCCATCACATGGGGTACAGAGAGAGGAGAACTTTTTGGTGTATATGTAGCATTTTCATTGAGTTGAGATATAGGTTGTCCACCAAGGAGTGGAGTTCAGCTGAAAATCAGCCTCTGTTGGTTTTCAGGCAAAACAACTTTGCTCGAGGTTTAGACCAACAATTACCAGATGGTCTTGTGGTGGCCACAGTGCCCCTGGAGAATCAGTGCCTGGAGGAGATTTCAGAACCCACCCCTGACCCCGACTTCCTGACGGGTGAGTGTACTATTCACTTTTATTTATTCACTTATGTACAACTTATTTGCATACTTGTGTATCTGTTAATTTGTTATTTTTTAATGAAGAAAATTTCTTTTAAAGATTCTTGTCATGTTCTTTCTTATGGAGGTAATGATGACTGACAACACTGTACATAACTCAGAGGTACAGGTTCACACCTCTTTACACATCATTTGCCATACCACCCTACCAAGACCTATGTAACTTGCAAAACTCAGGTGGCGACCCATAATTTCATAAAAATCAAGATCTTGGACTCACTTATTTGGAGTTTGAATCACTGATTTCCCTGTTAAAGTCTTAGCTATAACACTGAACACTAGTAGGACTATTTGTCAGTGAAATTGTCAATATTTTTATTGAATCATCTGAAAAAATGGCCATAATCATACCTTTCTTAGAGCTTTGAAAACAAATGGGGTAATCATGTAAGAATCCAGAGTTCTGAGTGCGTTAGAAGAAGTGTCCAGGTCTCAATAGAGGAGAGGGAAGGTGGATTGCTGCTGGAATCTAGATATTTGTTCCTACACCACTGGGTTCCCTGGTGAGGCTTGGAGCTCCATGAGGCAGCAGAAGATGATAGAGTACTGCTGTCACACACCCTGTGAGGTTTGCATCCTCACACTGCTGCTTTCTCGCTGTATGAGCTCAGTCAAAGCCTCTCTTCTTGAAAAGAGAGCTACCTGCCTCTCATGCTGCTTTGAGCCAAAGCTGTTCCTCCCCTAACTCTCCATGGACTAAGGTGTATATTGGTTGGAAGGGGCAGGAACCCCAATGGTGCTTTTTTCTGTGCCTCTGAACACCTGTTGTCCTAGTGAAGATACTTCACTGTTTCAAAGACCTGGAAATGGCGACCAATCAACCAAGAACTCAGCATCACTGAGTAGGTAGCTGGGCATGCGCTCAATTCCATTGTTGGCTTTGTTTATCTCCTCATTACTTCTCTCCTTTCGTCATCCAATGTCTTCTTTATTCTATACCTTTCGCCAGTTTTTCCTCCCTTTTTCAAAGAAAGTATTGTGCTAGATGTAAGCTTCATCCAGTTATCAAGTTGCATCCAAAAGCTTAGTTTAAACCTGACTAGGATTAAAAGTAGTTCTGTTCTAGGCAGTAGATAACAGTGCGGATAGCATGAGCCTGACAACAGTGCTCAGCTCCTCAGTGGCTGTGTATTCTCAGATAATTACTTAGCTTCTCTGTTCCTGAGTTTTTTTACCTGTAAAGATAATTTTAACACTGTCTTCCTAGTAGAACTGATATGAAGAGCAGATGAGGTAACATTTGTGAACTTTTCAGAATAATCCCTGACACATAGTGTCTTCTTAAGTAAATAAATATTAAAAAGAAGAAAGAAAATAGGAACATTTGAACTAAAAAATAATATTTTCTCTATCAGAAAAGAAAAAAGAGCAGTTAAAAACAAAAACAAATGGGTATGTTATAGACCAAAGATAAAATGCTTCAAATCAATTTCTCTCTCAAAGACTTCTCACACACACACACACACACACACACACACACACACACATACACACACACAGGGTGAAAAAAATTAAAATAAAAATAAAGCCTCTGAGGTTATCCCTGAAGCCTGCATCTCTCGTAACAGGGAATCTTGTTTATTCATTTCTACATCATTTGCTGGGAAACACTTCCCTTGCATAGATAAAATGCTTTTATAAAATGCTTTGGTTTTTTGTTTGTTTGTTTGTTTTAAGACTAGGTCTCACTATTTTTGCCTGTGGAACTGCAGGCTCACTTTGCCCGGGGTACCATGGACTCAAGCGATCCCCAGCCTCAGCTTCCCAGGTAGCTGGAATTACAGGCATGCGCCACCACACAGCTATTTTTTGGGACTAGGTCTCTCGGTGTTGTCCCAAGCAGGACTTGAACTGCTATCCATAGCCCCAGCCATTTCATAGGCTGAAGCTTACAGTCATGAGCCACTGTGCCCTGTTGCGTATGTAAAATGCTTTGTAAAGGATGTGTGAGATGGTGCTGAATGGGGTAGCCTCTACACTATTGATGAATAACCTGCTTCTATTGGAAGATACATCCAGATTTCTCATATTGCAACTAACTGTATTGCAACAAACTGTAGACGTGAAGAGACTTGGCCTCCATCACCAGTCTGGGGGAAAACCCAGAGTCAGGTGTGCTCCAGGAGGTTTCCCAGGAAGGAGTGATGGATTTATCTCAGAACCACCAGAAGAATACATCTATATCTTTGGAAATAAGGATATGATTGAAACTTGGTCCTTATCCACTATAGAAATGTGTTTCTTCTCTGTTTTCATAGACCTCTCCTAGTTTATATTATTATAAACTAGTATTATATTATAGATATTATATTATAGGTATTATAGATGCAAAAGTAGTAAAAGGATGTACATGTGTGACACTGCTTTTTATCATGGGCTTGAGACAGTGGAGCCTAACATTTCTATGAGTATACAGGGAACTCTTTTCTATCTAGCCTTTGCTTTGGGTGGAGTTGACTAAAAGGTGGATCTAGTTAAACCAAAAAAAGCTCCATATTTGACAGACGTGAGAGCCAGTGTTGTTTTTTTCAAAGTCCACAATAACTAGAAGAATCAATATAAGAGATGATAGGCCAAGTTTCTTCCACATTAGCTCTCTAGTTCTGGTAATGTTTTAATTGTATTTTACCTGAGCATTATACAGAGACTATCATGTTAACTCACAGGAGGTACTGTTCTAGGTCACATTCCCCATAAACATACATGCGTAGAAGATTTTAGAGCCCAAGCAATATTCAGAATATTCCAGATTATCATTTCCAGGTGTGGCTTGTTTGTTTTTATGAAAAACCAATTCCATTCGATTTCTTTTAGAAAGACCATAGTATCCACTCCTCAACACTTCACAACCTCTCAATGTAGAACAGGCTTCAAGAAGTCCGCAGTACAAGAAAATTCCTTTTCTCTTTACTGAATCTGGCAATTCCCAAATCTGTTGAACTAGAGAATCTTTTCACACACAGCACTCTTTTCCATCTTACAGAATGATTGGTTTGAAGAACATGCTGGCAAATATTGATTTATGTTTTTATTTTGCTGATAACTTCCCCTTCATCAAAATAATATTTAAGAACACTGAGTCTCACTGGCCTCTTTGCATTGTAAGTTGTGTGCAAATAAATGAAGATCAACCTAATGAGAACAGGCAAAGGCTGTTTATTCACAGCTTTCTGTGAAGGTGTCAAACACTGTCAACCCAGTAGAGACTGGGGGCAGGCAGAGGAGTAGGAAAGCTTTATTTTAGAGTGAGGAAAAAAGGGAAGCCTTCATGTGTTTCCTGATTGATGCTGTTGGCCTGTAGGTGAGACAACTAATTAGGAATGAACTCTTCTCTGTTACTGGTCAGCAGACATATCTGACTTTCTCAGGTGGAACCTAAGTTGGAAGTAAGAAGAAACATAGGGAAGCTCTCAGATTGTACTCAAGTCTTGGTAGTTTGGGGCTGTTTGCTGTGGGGTTATGTTTGTCTCCCTAGGCTGGTTGCTAGAGACAGTGATCTGACTCTCCACACAAGACTGGATTACTGGGCTCATTACTGGACAGTAGCTTGGTCCTGGGTTAGCTGCCCAGAGTTTGGTTGTTATAGATGGCCTGGCCATTATTCTTTTGTATGTTCTCTCTCTCACTTAAGAAAAAGAAGTGACCCTGAGTCCAGAATGAGACAGAGGGGAGGCTTGTTACATTCATTGGCCCAGCAAGTGCATTCTCACTATCTCTGTGCGTTTTTAGAGTTCTGATTTCTTTGGAAGTTCTTCAAATTCATTCAAAGGAAATAGACTCTTGGCTTTAGAACTTTGGGGATACTTCCCCCTGATATTTAAAATAAAGTAACAAAGGAAGAATTCCTTCCTATTTTCTTTTTTCTTTCCCTCTCTGCTTTCCTCCTTTCCTTCCTTCTTCCTTCCCTCCCTATCTTTCTTCCTTCTTTCTTAATTATACATAGGCTTATTTAATCATTCTTTCTCAAGCATAAGTAGAGGGGAGTAATGTTTTTCCTTGAGAAAAGATTTCAGATTTATTTTATTTGAAATCAATTTCATAAATATATTCCAAGTATTTAAAAAAAAAAAAAAAAAGACAGTCGAACTGCCTGCAAGTTAAGGGCACACTGAGGAAGAATCCTTTGACTCAGCTAGAAAATAAATACTTAAAAAAATTCCCTTTCTTTTTAACTAACGGAAATATTATCCTATAAGTGGCCACAGAGCAACATTGCAGAGCATTAGCAGTTATGTAACCATTTTCCTGACTAATGTGTAGCATAACGGTCCTCAGTAGAATTGTTGCTTAGCAGTTAAGTGAAGGGTTCAGTTGCTTGGCTCATCCTTGGTGAATGTGGGCCACTGCCAACCACCCCCTCCCCCACAGACGTCCATGTTTCCTTCATTTATTCTTCCCTCTGTTGTTCTAAACTAACGCTGGGGAATTTATAACAATAGCATCAATTAAAAAATGTCAACTTCATACAATTTGATATGGCAAACAATGATATGAGGGAAGCCATGACTATCCACTGTGCTTTGTCGTTCCTCAATGTGTTTCTATACCTATAATTTTATTTTGTTTCGACAATCTGTGTGTAAATTAGGCACAGCAAATACTGTTATCCCCACTTTTCAGACATGAAACAGAAACAAAGCAATCGAGCAACCCAAATTTACACAGCTGGTTGGAATCACAGAATTGAATGGGAAGCAGGAGGTCATCTTCAGCTAAGTCACTCAATTTTTGGATGAAACAACTGGGATCTGGAGATCCCCTAGTCAGGAACTCAGAGCCTGGAAGGTCAGGCTAAATGAACACTGAACAGTCAGAAACTGTTCCCACAATGACACTGGAGCTTTAGCACTTAGGCCTCCTAATATCCTGCCCCCCCTCCTTTTTTTTCACCACGGAAACAATTCATTCAAAGGGAATGCTTTCTAATATGTTGAAAAAGTTCATCGATTAGGCTTGCTATTGGTTTTTTATTGATGTACTTTTTGAAATAAGAGCAAACTATAACTAGATGAAGAGGTGACATATACATTCTACATATTTATGTAGAATGTACATATACATTCTACACTTCATATTTATGAGTTTTGTGACCAGAGCCAAACTTTTAAAGTTGGAATTTCACTTATATGCCTTTAATATTAATACCAAGTTAAAAACCAGACAGTGTAGTTGTGGGATTGTTTTCACCAAGTTTAATGCCCTAAAAGAAGAACATTTGTAAGAAAAAAGTACTGAAAAGCTTCTCTTAATTTCAGGTAACTTGTCTTCAAATGCCTGAGATAAAATGGAAGCAATTGATTCATTTAGCACCTCTCTTGACCTTTTCCCTTTTTGCCTTAGCCAATAATTATTCCCATATGATTCACACAGAAATAGAAATTTGATTAACTGTTCAGCTAATTTGATCAGAGTTGACAAGCAGCTAATTAATCCCACCCACTCTTCATCTAGTTTAGGTATTTCTGTAGTAGATTTAACCTGAAGGAAGCATAGGTCAAAATGACAGACTAATTCACTATGTGTTATTGCGATTATATTTACGCACATACTTGCTCTCCAGATATCCTTCTACCAACTACCTAGCTGCTAAATTTGCTATGTATATTGCTCTTATGTGTATTTGCATATATACATATATATACATGCATATATGTGTGCATATATATATATATATATGCATTCATATATAGTGCCCATAACTTATACACTTAACAAACATTAGACATAGATATGAAACTATATTGGTTTTCTAAATTTAGAAGGTAGTATGTTTTTTTTTTATTTCCTGTGTCCTAATTATTTTGTTTCTGTAGCATTTTATATTTATAGCATTGGCTAGCATTCAAATAGGGTCTGACACGCTTCCTCCAAGGTGCTCAAGTAAGAACAACCCATTATAACATCTCTTGAGAGTCTACCAGGATATGTTTGTAGAGCATGACCTTGGGCAATTGACCTGACTTCTCAGAATCTCAGTTGTTCTGTAGGTAAGGAGGGAGGCCACAGATAAAGGGACAGTCACTGTGTCTGGCATGCAGATGATGTTGAGCTCAGGATCCCGCCAGCCCCTTGATGACTTAGTCACGCTGACACTGTCCCTCCTGGTAAGAAGAAATAAGCATTATCTGCTTCCGAGTAATTAAAACTTAAATACTGAACACAAATCAGTTAAATGGGACAGAAAAATCAATGTTATCAGGTCATGAGCTGAGTCAATTACTGCAACTATTAAAGAGAGTAAAAATCTGGTGTTACAGTAAGCCTGGAGTTCTGTATAAATTTATTAAGAGAACATTAAAGCAGGATGGTTAAGACCTCAGCCAGTCTCAGCCACCTCCCAAACTTTGTCCTGGCTCTTCCTGATGACTCAGGACCTTTTACAGTCATCTATAAGCCTCAGTTTCCTTGTGCATTAAATACATAAAATAACACCTTTCTCAGAAGAATTAAGTGACTTTATCTCTGCAAAGCACTTAGCAATGTATTTGGCACGGAGCAGGAGTTCAATGAAGGATAGATGTTATTACTGTGAGTCCAGAAACTCCATCAAAGAAAGTTTACTCACAATTATACCCTAATCCCACTTTTAGGGCTTGTGAATCAAGGCACACTTTGACTGCATCTCCTCTGTCCCTAGGGATGGTGAACTTCAGCGAGGTGTCGGGGTACCCTGTGCTGCAACATTGGAAGGTCCGGTCTGTGATGTACCACATCAAACTCAACCAAGTGGCAGTCTCTCAGGGTGAGCCCAGCAGCACACTGTCCCTCCTACCTGCATGGATTCCTTTCCCAGGACACAAGCCTCTAATCCCATTGTTGAAGAGGCAGACTGTAACTATGCTCTGAGATACATAACCTATTCATTCAGATTCACCATTACTGGCAAAGGGCTGGAATCAGATCTTTCCTAAGCATAGACAATATTGCAAGTTTTATCCTGGACCATAGAAAAGATGGAAAGGGCAAGGTGGGAAACATTGAAGATAAACACTTATTCCCCCCGCCCCGGGTCATTCACTGTGTAGAAAGGAGTTCCTTTATTTATAAGAGCAGAGTTTTTATAAACTTCCCAAATGCAAAAAACATCACTTAATGGTTTCTATACAATGAAAGAAATAAGGGTAAGAAAGTAAGAAATAGGGAGGGGGAAGAAAAAATAGAACATAGTTCAGTTTGTAGACCAGCAAGATGGACAGGCAGGCAGGCAGGCAGGCAGGCAGGCAGACAGACAGACAGACAGACAGACAGACAGAGAGAGAGAGAGAAAGAGAGAGATAGATAGATAGATAGATAGATAGATAGATAGATAGATAGATAGATAGATAGATAGATAGATAGATAGATAGATAGATAGGATAGGACTGATAATGATGGATCATATAGGTAGCTAGATTAGCCAGACAGTTATAGTTTTATCTTTATCTGTATCCATAGGAATAGTAAATTCTAAATTTAGAATAAATTGTTCCAAAACAGAACAGTGAGAAACAAGTATCCTTTAAAATTTAGAGATAAAAACCTTGAATCAAGCATTTTCTAACAGTTGAGCAATTCCAGTGTGCAACTGGCAAATGGGAAATTTTCTATAAACACAGCTTTAATATAGATGCCTATTGCTATTACATTTCATCCCCATGGACTAGGAGAATATTACTCAACTTCTTTCTCTGAGTCTAGAGAATATACCAGACCTGAAGTTTATGCTGCAGAGTTTGGCTTCTAAGTATTGGATTCAAGGGAAATAGTACTGCTGGCACAGCAGGGCAAGGCAAGCCGAGGGGGTTTACAGTCAGCAGTAGTGAGGCAGAGACTGAAAGTCAACATGAAGGAGATACAGGGTGGAGACACCGAGAGTCTGAAGACAAAGGAGGCAAACTCCTACAGAATGAAGTTTTGTGCAAGAGAAAGAAAATGCTTTAAGGACATAGAACATTTCCATAGGACACAAAGGAACTCAGAAAATTTTCCAAAACAGGAAAAAGTTCCTGCTTTTGGGATGGGAGTCTTACTGAAATAAATTCTGTTGGTGCAGAAAACGTGTAGAAAGAACTAAGTTGTTCATTCTGGGAAAATATGGCAGTAGAGACCCTACCCTGATCACATACTCACCAATGCAGGGGCTAGGTTTACCGGGCTTAACACTCGATGGCCCTGGTGCCACATGCCTTTCAGAGTCACACCTGACTCTCAGGCAATGTGAACTTCAGCACTTGGGGTCTCATGCTTAGACCAGACTCTGCCTTGTACTGGTAGGACAAGGGTGTGTAGAAAGGATGACTATTTAAAGCTGCCAGGTCCAGATGTGCTGGATTTGGAAATTTTGCCATAGATTATCATTCTGACAAGTGTAATTCTCTTCAACAAGGAAAGCAAATCCAAGCTTTGACAAGGAGGAGGGTGAGAAGAAAAACATATCCTTTCCTCCTTGACCATTTCCTAGTCCTTCCACTTTTTATATGGAATTAAAATATAAACACAATGCTTTAGTGACTGTTTACCTTTCTCCTTCCACAATTTTCCCATTATTAATTCCAATGTCTGAGTCAGTAATCAACAGACTTTGTGGATCAATCACAGTGAGAATACCTTTTCTCCCTGAACTTGTACAACTACCCACTCCCACACGCACACATTTGAAGTGCCAACAAACCATATTTTATCTTATGAAGGAAAATGTTCTCAGCTGGTATTTTTGTTTCTATTTTAGATTATGCCATGCCTTCCATTTTTCCCCCAAATGCTATTATTTGAACTCACTAAATTGATTTAATGTCATGACTTGTGATCTGAAAACAAAAATAAGAATGTTGGCTTTTGCAGGGAATAGTGGAGATCTGGCAATGTTTTGCTTAATATGCACCAAGTTAACGACATAACCAACTAGCTTGAGGATATAATCATTTTGGAACTGAAATGTCTGATTTAGCTAAATGAGAAAAGTCTCCAATGGTCCCAGCTGTTCTCAGCATCACTTTGGGCCACATAGGTTCCTCCACTGAACTGCCTGGGAACCCAGATACTAACCTTATGAGTCCTTATCATTACTTTCGGGTGATGTTTTCTTCCTAGCCCTCAACAATGCTCTCCACTCCCTCGATGGGGCTACATCTCGTGGGGACTTTGTGGCTTTACTGGACCAGTTTGGCAATCATTACATCCAGGAAGCCATCTACGGCTTCGAGGAGTCCTGCTCTATCTGGTACCCAAACAAGCAGGTTCAGCGGCGGCTCTGGCTGGAATATGAGGATATCAGCAAAGGTGAGTGACATGTTCATACAAATTTTGCTCCCTGTGCCCATGCTAGGTATGACCTTTGCCTCCCTAGGTATGATCTATGCAATTAAACTTAAGGAGTCTGAAAGCAAAGGAATCACTTAGGTGGTGCCTCATTGCTCTGTGCCCCCTCGTAAAATTGCCAGGATTTGGTTGCTAAAAGCAAATCTCAAAATGGAGGTGTTTGCTTAGAACTTTAGGTGCAGACATGGTAAAAAAGTGTATGGTTGCCATGTAATCAGAGTGTCCTCTAGGATGGGCTACAACCCATTGTGCTATCAAAGAATGAACCAAGCACTGGACTGCTCTTGTGGAGTAAAGAGAACTTCCATTTCCTCCTCTACTTCCTGCCTCCCCCATCCCAAACCCACACTGGCTGGCAACCCCTTCACTGCAACTGCACAGTAAATCCCTTCTAGCTCCATCTGCCTGTGTTTGGGCCCATTTTTCTATTAATCTGTGCTATGATCTGTGCTGTGGGGAAATCTCCATTGGCCCAAATGCTTATATAAGTCTGGATAACAGCCCCACAAATAAGTGCTTGTCCATAGTTTTGATGGCAAATTAGTATTCAGTCCAAGTATGGAAGAAATTTGAAGCTTTTGAACCTTCTGAATCACCTTCTGGTATTGGAGGAGAACTGCTGCTAAATTTATATTCTGATCAACCAAGGCTAGTTTAGAATTGCCGTTCATGGAATTTCTTCTCCTAAACTTATCCTCATGACATTCTGATGAGGCCACGCTGTGGATGTGTGAGTTGCTAAAGGCCAAGGGATGAAATTAGCACAACGAAAACTCAAGAACTAGGTCATCCTAAGATTTAATGATCATGCTCCCTGAGCGACCAAGGACCCTCTGCTGTCAGCAGTTCTGCGATGAGGGAATATACCCTTGATTCCCCAACTCCACGCCAGTTCTTATATTGTCTTTTCAAGAGACAGCGGAGGCAAAAGAGCCTCTCCTGGCTGTGGCTTTTCATCCAAAAGAAGCTAAAATCCTGTGTCTGGGCAGCAGTTATTATAGCATTTTATCCCAAGCCTTGATTCTTCTAAACTCAAAGACACAGTTACAACAGACTTCTGGTATCTCTTCGAACTTGAACATCCTAAAATTGTTCTTCTTCCAAATTACTAAGAAAAGTGTCATGTAAGCAAATAGAGATAAGACCAGTTCCAACTGGCAAAACTTTCTTATACTTCCATGTAAGAATCTAGTGGTTGAAAGGGCTAAATCCTCCTCAATTTCTGCTAGACAGGAGTTTAAGGATTGTCAGACTCTGGGACTCCTGGGAGAGGAGAATGAAAGTCTGACCTTCCTCAGAACTCCTGGCTTTGTCTTTTGCTTCTACCCGAAGAACTCCAAAAAGAAATATGTCCATGGCCTTGGCATAATGCCTAGCCCTTCTTGATCTCAAGCCATTCTTGCCATATGGCAGCAAGTTTTGTCACAGTCCAACTCTTGCATTTATATAAATTGATGTAGGCACCACTCCACCCCCACACCCCCACTTGTTAATAATAAAAGTTATCCAAACATTTATTTTCCAGTATGCCTATTTTGACTTCAATTGTCCTTGTAGGGCCATGACCCCAACCCCACCTATCCACTTCCAAATCATCCCAGTTCATCCTAGGTAAAAATAAATAAATAAATATTTTTCTTGCCCCAAGAATTTCCTTTTATTCCTGTATGAAGGCATGCAGTGGATTAGGAATTATGAGTGCATAAGAAAAAGGAAAATTTCTTTCCACTTTCTGCATTCTGAAAGAATGGGATTTATATACGGTTTATATACCAGTGTTGACAGGTATTCTGAGAGGGCTTTATCTACCATGACATATGAGTGGCACTGTTTTGGACTTATGTCTCTTGATTATATGTTCTTGCCTTCACTAATTTTACAGTCCCTTCTAGTGAAGAATTCCCTTATACTTTACTTTCTGAACCGATGACCAGCTACCCAAGGTTATTTATGGATTGAGTAAGAAAAGAGATTTTCAAAGTGTGAAATGAACTGGAAGGAGCACAGAATGTAGAAATTGCACTCTAGAGTCATCCAGGTGACTTTTGTTTAGTCAACTAACAACTGGGCTCTAACCTGTGAGCTCCTCTGGGTCCCTTTCCAGCTCTGATCATTACAGGCCCTTATGAGTCCTCCTTTATGAAAGGAACCTTCTTGACTTAGACATTTGAGTAAAGTTTCTCCTCTAAAAATCACTAGAAAGCTTCTCTGGCTAGGTGTGTATCTTATCCCTTGCTAAACTCCCAGGATCTAACACAGAGCCAGGCACATGGTAAGCCCTGGATAATTTTATTGTTTAATGTTCACGATAATTGGTGTTGCTCCTTGCTATTAATGGTGGGGATAGTGGGAATGATGCCAAAAGTTCTCTGATGCTGACTCCTTACATGCGTTTTACTGTAGACATGTAGAATGCCTGTTTATACTTACCAAAGAAAACACAGATATGGAAATTTTAGCCAGATCTTCAGATGGCACTTCTCTGGCATGCTACCACTCCATGGTTTGGCCATAGCAAAATTTAGGAACCCCTGTCTATAAATAGGCCTGACTGAATCCAATGAAAAATTACTTGCCTATCTTATGGTCTTAATGTTTTTACGTACAGAGCAAATAAAGACTATCAAAAATGAATTTTCCCAACCTCCCATATCTCCACTTCTAAACCTTCTTACATTTTTTCTTGTCCTCTGTTGCCCTCATGCCTCAGAAAATGTCATAAGTTCCACCTCTTCAGGCTAACCTCTCACCGGTACCCTTGCTCCCTCTCCTCTCCTCTCAACTTCACTCACTCATTAGTCTTCTTCTTTTAAATCATTACAACCTCTTCAGTCACTGAATTATCCCTTCCCTAACATTATGTCCTTCAAGAAAATAATCTTTTTATAAACATGTGACTCTTACCACTGTCTTCAACCAGCACTTATTTGTCTTGCTATTCGGTTTCAACACATCACAGTCAATTTTTTTGGGTGAACAATGTATACACCTTTCTATACTTCCTCATTTTCCTTCTGCTCTTCAAATTACTGCTTTCAGTAGTTTCATGCCAAGAAATATCCAAATATCTCTGTTCTCTGCAAGAACAGCACAGAAATCAAGAACTTCTTAGCAAGTGGTCATGTGTCTGGTGACTGTTTTCTTGATCTCAGGTGAAGAATTTGCTCCTTTTGACCAGATCTGCCTTCTCAAATTTCTTTCCTCAGTCCTTCTCAAATTTCTTTCCTTCAATACTTGAAGCTATTGTGTCCAACAATTTTCCATGAATCTTTGACCATTAACTCTCATTCTCTTTTTTTTACTCTTATTCAGATAAATTATTTCCATGGTGGTCATTTTCCAGGATTTCATCATTAATACTCTTCACTATCTATGAGTGGTTTTCTTTTCTGTCTACCTCTCTAATCCTTTCCTTTCTCCATAGATCCCAGAGACTCAGAGCCCCATTTGCCTTTGAGGGTTTTGCAGGTTTCTTAAGAAACAACCTCTTTTCTCCATCTGCTACATATATGATCTACATTGATGCGTTAAAATATAAAAAGTTCCACTTGTTCTCGTTCATACTCCACATTCAATCATTTACAAAGCCCTGCCCTTCTTACTTAAATATTTTTCAACAAATATCTTCTTCACTCATTATCAACATTGTTTGGGTTTACAGTACTAGCTCACATAAGACCTATTGAAGTAACTTTCTCACAGATCTCCTTTTTTTCTTGTTTCCTGCCATTTTAGTCCATTATGCATTTCACCGTCTGTTATCATTTTTTAATGCCATCTAATAATGTGAGTCTTCAGCTTGAAGCCCGTCACTAACCTCCTACCACCTTTTCAATGTGAACAGTATGACTTCACTCCCTGTATCCGTTTCCTGGGGTTGCTGTAAAATATTACCACAAATTTAGAAGCTTAAAAAAATATGTTTATTCTTTGACAGCTCTGGAGGCCACAGGTTCAAAACTACTTTTAATGGACCAAAGTTGAAGTGTCAGGTGGCTGTTTTTATTTTTTCTGGAAGCTGTCAGGGAGGATTCTTCCCTGTGTTCAGATTCTAGAGACCACTATGGCCTGTTACCCCTTCCGCCCTTTTCAAAGTGCATCACACCAATTTCCAAGTCATATGACCTTCTTTACTCTCCTCTTCCTTTGATAAAAACCCTTTTGAATGTATTGGGCCTACTCAAACAATTCAGGAAAAAGTTAATTTAATCACTTCTGCAAAATCCCTTTTGTTATTCACAGGTAACAGTCATAGGCCTAGAGTCATAATCTAGAGCTTATGACTCGATCATCTTCAAGACCCATTATTATGTTTATCATTCCACCTTCCCACTCTAGTTCTGTAGTACTCTCACTCCCAACACCCTCCCCCTTGATTCTAGAAATTTAAGGCCTTGGAGACTCCCTCCCTACCCTAATCCAAGGCCAATGATATGTCTCTAATGTCTCCACAGCTATTCTCTCTAATTTAGGTGTCTTCTTTCAGATTCCTTTCTTACTCTTATAATTCTTCCTTTTTCTCATTTCCTTGTTGTCTGTTTTACTGTCTAAGTCTGGAAAGCTCCCCCTCTCTTACCAGGGCCACCTCTCTAGCCTAATCCTCTCTTCTACCTCCATGCTATCATTGCCTCTCCCAATTTTTCACAGCCTAGCTCCAGTGTCACCACCTCCACAGAGCTTTTCTTCTGCTCTGGTAGAGTTCACTGCTGCCTATTTTATGCTCTATAGCTGCTTATATGTGCCCTTGGCAGCCTTCTCCACATTCTTTGTGTTGAAATTTCCTGTAGGACTGTCTCCTGTGGCAATAGACTTGATAACATTAACCATATTTCTTTTTTTTTCACTTTAAAAGGTTATTTAAAAAATTCAAAATGTACAAAACAGAATAAAGTAAAAAATAAAACCCCCACCCAGTCTTCTCTCTGTAATCTAGTTCTACATCTTGGGGACACCAGACAACTGCAGTTACCAGTTTGCTGCCTACCCATCCAGAGAAATTCCCTTCAAACCATTAAGAAGTGAACAAAGCTAGTTACAAAAGAGTAGCTATATTAGGGTCTCATCATTTTAAAAAGTTTATATGTAACTATATACACATATACATAACAAGTGTATTAATCTTGTAGCCTCCCACTATTCATATGTACTTACTGATACATTTGTGTGTTATACTGTGTACATTTATATGTACATCTAATACATATAAGCATGTATAGCTGACCCAAAATAACCATATATATGCTCCTTATCTATTAACATTAGGGGCATGGCATTGACTGTACTTATTTTCTATCCTGACAGAATTTATATTGTTGTACCACAATAAGCAGGTATCAATTTTATAATGAATCTTCTGAAGTTCTAAAGAATACTCTGAAAAGTTGATGTTACCTTGAATGAAGATGTAGGAAGCTAATCACAATTCTATCTACAGAGAGTTAAACTTTGGGCACAAGTAGAAGAGAGGGCAGACACAATATGACCTTTTCTTACTTGTCTTAGGGTCCTCATCCCTGACACAGTATCTGGGGTCAAATTAGCATCTACTATTTGCTGAAGGAATGAATTCTTTATTTTCTTCTTACTTCAGAAGAATTCTGTAAAGAGTTATATATGTGCAGATCCCACAGAAGAGACCAGAAAAGAAAGAAAAATGATGCGTCTTCAAAGAACTTCCAAGAGCTTAATTTTAATCCTCCACCTGACACACTAAGCACAGTCCATTTTCTTTCTTCTATACTCCATTCAGGAGTGGATTTCTTTGGGCCTTTCTTCCTTTCCTTTCCCAATATCACTTTCATTGTTGTTTTTCGATCTGACCCTTGCCGTTGCCTTTTGTTGTCATTGCTTTGGGAATGCATCAGTGGGATCACCTGGGTGACAACTGGCAGTAAGCCAGCTCTCCCTTCCTGTTGCATCTTCCAGTTCATAATCTACACTTTTGTTCTAGTCAGTTTTGCTCCCTTTCCATGGGGAAAGCAAAAAAGAATGGTTTCCTCTTCTTTGAGTCACAACCTTGAGTTTTCCCTTCAGGTTAGCCAGTAACTCTGAGAAGTCTTAATCAGGTTAGAGTTGAGAAAAGATCTAAATCAGCTGGTATTATTTTTATTTCTACCACATGGCATGGAGTTTTCAGCACATAGTATGACATGTTTTCCACCTTCCACCAATTTCATTTTGGGTGGATAGAGCCTAACACAGACTCGCTAGTCCTTCTTCCTGGGAGAGTGAACAGATTTTTGCTATCACTGAGCCAAACCAATAGCTGAATTGGCTCAGGCTTCTGACCCTGGACTTTGAGAGCTGATTAACACACCCCGTTCTGTGTAGTTGATGCTTCTGTGGTCGATACAGTTTGTAAGCTAACATGCTCAAATGTGGTATAAAACATGTGACACTGATTAAGCTAAGGCAACAACCTAGAAATTCAGTGAAGAGTTAGAAATACAATTTCTATAACATTTTATATTGGACAGCCAGCTCCAAAAGCGATTTCTATTGTCTTGCCCCTTTGCTAACTTTGCTGTGGTAAATGTAGACACATTTACCACAGCAAAGTTAGCAAAGGGGCAAGACAATTATGAAATATAGCTATCTTTTCAATAATTAATGAATATATTCAGCAGACAGTTAGTTGCTAAGGTCTGCTACATGCAAAGCTCTGTGGTGAACAGAGAGGTAGTGTGGTGGAGACAGCTGCTACGGCATTTCCAGGCAGACAGGTGTTGCTGAGATGAGCTTCATGTCATCAACAGAGGCTTTGAAGAGTATCTAAACCTCCTAAACTTGTGGTATTGAGGATTTCATTTGCATCTTCAAGTCTTTAAGGGGCTCTGATGCAACAAGTCCAGCATAAACTGGATCTGTTGGGAAGGTGTGACCATGAATAATGTTACCAAATACATATCATAATTGGAGTACTTAATTTGAGCCAGTTAGTTAGCTAAGGAATTTATGTAACTTTTGTCATTTAATCTTTACATGGATATTACCTAGGTCTTACCTTTACCATCTAACAGATAAGGAAGCTATGGCTCAGAAAGCTTAACTGAAATGTACGGGTCACATGGTCAATGACAGTGCCAGGAAAGAAAGAATGCTCCCCTCTGCTGAGATGGGCTATTAACAATTGCACACCATTTTGCCTGCCAAAATCACTAGATGAGATCAAGGTAGGAAGATTAGTGGATAGGTGGAGGTGACATCAAGACATAATTGGAACCAGGACTCTGGTCTAAAGTGAATCCACTAGGGTCGATGTCATGGTGAGTCTACCACTGTTCACCTGGAGTTCTAAAAAAAAATTGGTTGTTGGCAGTTGGTCTTTTTGACCATGTGATGATGATGCAGGGGCTGGAGCAGTTATTGTTTTCCTCCAGAGCAGTGCTTGTCAAAATGTAATATGCACAGATATCACACTGGATCTTGTTAAAATAGAAACTCTGATTCACCAAGGGGGTAGGGTTGGAGATTCTGAATTTCTAACAAGTTCTCTGATGATGGCACAGCTGCCAGTCAACAGACCAATTTCTGAATAGCAAAGTTAAAGTCTTTTTTGGAAGACCTGCAAGCAGCTGTTTCCCTTGTCCTTCCTCACAGCCGGTCCCATACAGTAATGTAGCACTAGATGGTTGTGTGGTGGCCTCCTGGGAGATGTCTCAGTCCTCACAGATGGGATAATGATCCTGAATTGTTTTCATTTTGAATCAGGACTTTTCTCTAATAAAACCATTGATCACCAGGCTTATGGGCAGATTTGAACAATCTTAAGCCCTCAGGCACTGATAAGAATTGGAAATGTGAACAATCAGGATTATAGATGATAAGCTGATTGTTTTTCTTTTTTTTTTTAAACCATTGTAGTGTAAACAACACTGTCCACATCTCTCTAGAATGAGCACTGTCACTTGATTTCCTACAATAGCATTCCAGAGGCCACCAATTTTTTCCTCCTGAAATCATGAATTGTTAGCATTATAATTTAGTCTGACTAGTATTCCAGGTGATGGGAAAATCCTGGTGGTGATATTAAAGCCTTTTCATATAATTATGGACCTGCGACATACTGTGTATAACATACAAACAGGCTAATTATATAATACAAGTTAATTATATAATATTCTAGATTATTCTCTACTCCTAATATGTAAGTTTTACCTCTATGACTGGATCCATTGCTTCCTGGGAGTGGACTTATTCATTCATTTATTCAATTCTATCTTTATCTAGACATTGTTGAAAGTGCTAGGTGTTTAGTGGTGAGTGATACAGCAAGGTTTTCTGTTTTTATGGAGCATTTATTTTGGTAAGAGAAACAGAAAGAGCCATGTAAAAAGGGAATGGAAGCAATAATTTTAAATAGTGATAGAGATTATGAAGAAACTAATGCTAGATGATGTGATAGGCATTGACTAAAGGAGTGAGGGGCTAAAATGACAGGTACGGAAGCTTCAGTGGTGGTGACAAGGGAATAATTTTGAGCTGAGACCTGGAAGACTAGAAGGAACTGATTGTGCAAAGATCTAGGGGTAGAACAATCCAGACAGATGAAATAACATGCAAATGTATTACAATTTTTTGAATTTTCTTAGCTCCTAGTGTAATGCAGGGCAAAAGCAAGGTATTTGGTAAATATAAGTTAACCAATATCACTGGGGAAAGGAACCTGAATTCTGTGATGGAATAAAGTAGAAGTTGTATTGACCAAACTTACTCTGTTTCCTAGATTCAATAAGCTAAGATGGGACCAATTTATTTTGCTCATGCTCTTTTATCCAACACATCAATGCCCAGGAGGTCTGGTCATGGTGAAATAAGCATCGTGCTGCAGGCTTAATAGTATAAAACACATATCTACCAGAATTTCTAGTGATTAAATAATGGGCTCTGTTCTACAACTAATGGTTTATCTCTGCCAAAATTATGTTGGGAAAAAACTGTATGATAAATAGAAATGCAAGTAGAGAGTCTACATCAGATGTGAGAATCTGATCTTGATTAGCACTTGGGGTTATCAAATTGTTTGGGATGCATGCTTTGTGTCTTAAGCAGTTATAAGTCTGCATTGTCAATCCTACTCTAAGGCCACATGTTGAGGGTAAGAGCACTCGATGGAGAGTCAATAGAAGCAACCAAATGCCCCCAAACTGATGAATGGTTGAAAAGCTGTGGCATATTTAAACAATGGAATATTATTTATTCATCAGTCAAAGAAGATAAGCTTATGTCATTCGCAGCAGCATGGATGGACCTAGAAGGAGTCATGTTATCAGCAATAAGCCAAAAAGAGAAATACAGGATGGTCTCACTTATAGGAGGAATATAGGGAAAACAAACAAACAAAATTTAAAACTTCCAACAGATATAGATCAAAGGAGGGGGAGGAGAGTGAAAATGGGGGAGGGGAGGGCACAAGAGCTTAAGATGTTCTTTGGGTGATAAGGTGGTGGGAGAACCCCAAAGTAGACAATGATGTGAAAAATAAACATATATATATACACATATATATACACATATGCAAAATAGTTAATTAAAAAAAGAAGATGGTTCTCATATCATCACTATATATATTGATTATCTCCTGATTTGTTTTTTGACTAGGACATTTCTTTTGTAATTAATAAATATCCATGCACAAAAAAACTAAGACAAAAACAAAACCCAAAGATGGAGAGTCAATAAACCCGTGCTGTTTGTCTCACTTGAACCATTAACTTGATGGCTAACCTTGGGCAAGTTACTTAACCCTCTTTGCAGTGATCTTACCTGCGTTATTATCCGACTTGAATTAGATGACACTCAGAATTTCTTTTATTCAAATGCTCAGTTACTCTGTTTACTCAGCAAATGATTTCTACTTCTGAAAACAGAATGCGACATTTAATAATGCCTAACTCAGTGCTATGTAACTTAGCTCAACAAAAGAGTCTAATGTAGTTTGTAGCCAGGGTTTACTAGCTATGAATCTTGAGAAGTGTACTTAATGACAGTGCATCTCAGTCTGTATATCTTTAAATAAGTCTATTAGTATGTATCTTACAAGTAAAGTTTTTGAATAAAATGATTGTATATACAGCACAATGTCTAACATTTTGGAAGCATTTCAAGCTTATAAACTTAACATATAGTAACAACATATAACATGTTAATATTAAACATATACATAGTTTAATATTATTATTACTATTATTAGTGTTATTTTAATGAAATATGTAGTTCTGCTCACAAATTTTGAACAAAACAGCAGCTGATAAAATTTTCAAATTAACACTAAGAAAACTTCTAAGTAATCGAAGATAATTGATATATTTTAGAAGTCACCAATCGCTTACCTACCTACTAGACCTGTGGAACATATGAGTCAAACCTCCATCCCTGAAATCAGGACCAACATCCCTTCTTTTGCCAACTGTTTTTAATCCTAGTGGTTGCTTTTTTGTTGGGAAAGATCAGCAAAAAGGAATGTTTTCCCACCCATATTAAAGGGATTTATTATTTTGGGGGGATGGAGGAAGGTAGTAGGAACCATAACAATATTATATATATATATATATAATCCTTTTCTTGGAAAAGGATTCTCAAGAAGACTTTTTTAGTAAGCAGTCTGGATTTTGCTGCCTTTTGAGTGCAAAGGTGCTGGTTCAACCTCCAAAGGGGGAAAATTCAAAAAATATACCCTTGTATCAATCTTCCCTTTTGTCTGTGATGCACCTTATGCCGTCTGTTTCCATTGCCTTCACGCAGTCCCAAATGCCAATTTCTGTTCCAGATGTTGGGCCTCATTCCTATTAACAACCTAAATTCAGTCATAAGTGGATGTTAGGGTAGTTTATCTGTGCTTTTGTTAGGCTCCTATCTATTCCTGATTTCAATTACTAATCCTGCTATAAATGAAGTATTGTATTTACAGAGGTCAGCAATTACTGAATGGTGGAAGTCATATCCGTGAATCTCTGAATTCTCTCCCCACTCCTACCCTGTCTCTTATGATTCATAATGCCATGCACAGCATTTAGCAAATGGTCAATCAATGTTTATTGAATAACTGAGTGAATTCCATACACTTTTCTCTTTCTGTTTCCTTTCCAACGGAAGTGACAGCATATTATCTAAGACAGCAGCTAACTCTGTGGCTCCTCCTCCAGCCCCTAGTACCAGTTCATCCTCTCATCACTGCAAGGGAAACATGCTCTAGCTGTTATTCTTCTTCTCTTGTCCCCATGTTTGGGGGGTGTGTGTGTGTGTGTGTGTGTGTATGTGTGTGTATATGATGTCATATCCTTGGATTTGACATTAAAACAACAGACTATACATTAAAACAAAGTGTTGAAATACAATGTACAACTAGAACTAAATAGTGGAAACTGTAGTATATGCTTGTGTGTATCTCCCGTTTGTAATTGTAATTCCAAGTTCCAACTACCAACTGTTATTTTAGAGAGTTAAGAATAGTTTTTCTTTCATCACCTTTCCTATAATTGGTTTTATTTTATAAAGAAAATAGGAAGATTTTCTTTGCAGGGGTGGGACTTAAAGGGATGTGTTAGGTAGTGTGCAACTGGTGCTTAAATTGAAACATGAGCCACAAAATCACTTTAATGCAAACTGACAAATCCCCGAGCCCTTTCACTGAAGAACCTCTGAGTGACTCTGACCATTTTTGGCCCATTCTTGGCTTCCATTCTCCTGTCATCAAAGAAAGTGTCTCTGAATTTCATGAAGCAATTTGGAAATTAATACACTTGTTAGAAAATCTAAAATAAAGAGAAAATAAAAATATATAAGAAAAAACTAACATCAACAAAATCAACAAAGAATAAATCAGGTAAGAAATTAATTTTTTAAAAAATGAGAGTAGTTGACATCATTTTCTAACCTTAACCCCAACTGCCAACTACACTACAAGATGCAGATGATTAATGCTACAACAGTCAGAGGCCCCAGAAGAGACTGCCTCTGTCTCTGTTACTGATGAGGGGACGACGGTTTTCCAATCACATCAATGTCCCTCTCCAAAATTCCCTATGTCCTCTGACTTTACAGCTGACATATTGTGGTCACAGGAAGTGACACAGAGACTTTAATGAGCAACACCTTGAGGGAAGGCTGTCAATTCCTTTGCAAACTAATGGTGTTTATACATTACCTCAGACATGTGCACAGTTTGCTGTAGGCCAGGCACAGTGCCAGACACCAGCAATACAAAGATTAATGAAAGGACAACAGTTAACTCAGTGGTTCATACAAGCACCTTATCAGTATCTGTGGGGTACTGTCCTGTCCAAATCTATGGGACAACAGAGCTGTCCACTCAGGGGACCAAATTAGAGGCAACAAAAACTGCTGAAAGAGCCAGAAGGCACTGTCCGACTTGAGAGCTTCTCTCTTCTTGGAAAGTTTCTCAGGGGGCCAGTGGTACACATTTAGTTAACTGCTCCAGTGCCTGTCTTGCATGCAGTAGCCCTGGGCAGGAAATCTGTGAGGTCCTGCAAGTGATAAGCACAGTATGCCTGGGAAAGCTTTAGATGAAAGACCTTGCAACACCAAGTATTTCTGGGGAGTAGATCAGTAGGTTGGGGCCTTTTCCTGTCCCATCAGTCACAAAGGATGTCTCAGTCACTGACTTGCAGCTCTTAGAAGAGCTCTTTGCAGACTGCTTGTGGTCTGGTAACTACCACTGAAGCTGCAGAAGGGGTAGGACCTGCTAAAGTTAACAGATCTCCCTGTAAACCCCAAGGTACCTAGAAATGAATAGAAGGCTCGGGTAAGTGATGACCACGCAAGGTCCATCCTACTAGCTAGGCCCAGCATTTGTCATTCTAGGTGAGAAAAAAGACCCACAAGAACCCCCAGTGGAGCGACATTTAGCAAACCAAGCAGGTTCAAAAAGGCTTAACATATTTTTGTTTTTGCTGATAAAAAAATAAAAGAAAGATAAAAAGAAGCATTCCTCTAGCTCAATTTCTCAATAAATCTGCCAGCTAAAGTATGTGCTTTGTAGGTAAGCTGTGAATGCCGGTGACAGGGGAAAACAGTCTAATCTGGGAAACCAGCAGCCTGGGCTCTCTTGACATTTTTTGTTTCCTTGGGGTTTTTCCTAGTCAGGTTGATTCCGCAGCAGCGGCTTATAAAGTGACTCTGTCTATGTGTCTCCATTGCCTGTGCTGATTGCCCTGGTCCGGCTGTCAATGTATCACAGGTCTAGTCAATTACTGTGGTAATTGATCCTATATATACTGAGGTGTTTGGGAGAATTTACAGCTTTATATATTTTTGTTTGGTCTGTTTTGCCTCTTCCATGAGAGAGCAGGGACTCTGCCCCCATATCTTCGCAACTCCCTGAAGGTGTTGCTGTAGGTTGTGATCTCAGTGGATTCACATTCAATATTGATCATGGCTGTGTGGATGAGGATCATCCAGAATGCAAGTTCCTAAGTCCTATTGGTTTCTCTATTCAGTTACAGTGTTGGAGAGAAAGCAGAGGGGTGAGTCTTTCAGAATTTCCACACTATCTATCTTCTTTATGGGGCCCATAAAGGTCATGTACCCTGCATTCATCAGACTGCTAGGGCTCATTCATGTTCTAAAGGTAAATGTTGAAGGAAAAATCTCTCTTATGTGTCTACCAGCCATTTAAAAAAACTATTTAACATTTTTTGTTTTGTTTTGTTTTTGTTTTTGTCATCCAGTGAATATTTATTGAGTTTCTACTTGGGGCAGGCATGGAATGGGGAAGAGATGTAAAAATGACAGGATTCCTGCTCTTGTGGAGTAGACCTGGAAGACACAGATTATAAAGAATAAAATAAAAAATATACAAAATATTAGAAACTTTGAATGGGCAAGGGTGCTGATGAAGATGCTGTCATAGAGCATAGTAGTGCTCTATCACAGAGCAGTGCCCACTTTGGAGAGAATCAGCAGGTAAGACTGGTGGTGTTTCTGCCAAGATGCAGAGAAGAGGTAGGTGGAGGGGTAGAGAGGAAATTCCCCACAGAAACAGGAGAGGAGGAATCAAGATAATCCCTAAATATTGCACAAATGATTACACAGTATTGTGCCATTTACAAAATTAAGAGTGATGGGGTGGGGCAGACTGGGAGAGGGTAAGGAATAAAGAACTTCATGCAGACATGGATTTTGGTTTTCCAGAGACATCCAGATGGAGAAGTCAAATTGTCATAGACCATTGATATGCAGGTCCAGAGCTCAGAGAGAGGTTGAAGTTAGAAATGTGAACCTTTGAGTCTTCAGAATTCAGGTGATGCCTAAGCCCTGAAGTAGGTGAGATCACCCAGGGAGGAAGACAGAAGAGAAACGGGCTCAGTCCCAAGTCCAGAATTGTTCCCACAGTTAGAGGTACAGTGGAGGGAACAGCTGGGAGTTCAACAAGGAAAGGTGATGGGGCAACTGGGAGGGTCCGAGGAAATCTGTGGAAAGAGTTTGTGCTCAGCTTCTGAGCAGTGATGTGAGATTACTAGATTGAGAATATTGCCTAATTCATGTAAGAACCAGAACATAACTGCCAGAAACCTGAGAAATAACTGTAAATGTAACATATTTGCAGAAACTGATTATCATTTTTATTTTTCACAAATGCCATATTTCCACCACCCTGTGAAGTGAAGAGATACGTTATGGTGAAGGTATGTGTGTGTGTGTGTGTGTGTGTGTGTGTGTGTGTGAGTTGAGCTCAGTTATATGGCTTCACTTTGAATTGCAAAACCATGAGGAGCACCTTGCAAAGCAGGGTTATGTTCCTTTGTTTGTCTCCAGGATAAATGTGTTGTCCTCAAGCCTCCAGATCATTCAGTGTGAGCTCATGTCCACTCAGGACATGTGCTTAAAAAGCCTTGTGTTCTGGTGATAGGACTTTCCCACTGGATCTAGAACCTCCATTTCCAGAGAGGAGAGACTGAAGCCCACGATATGAAGCCCATGATTACTCTATGATCACTCAGAAAGTGACAGAAACAGACTTGGATCCCAGGTTGCTTGTCCTTTCTCTGCACACCAGTTCTAATAAAAATCTTTCACACTAAGAGCCTACTTGCTATGCCTTTGTATGCGTGGATGGCCAAGTTCCTTTACAGCATGCATCCTTAATAGTTTGGGTACACACATTTAGAAAGGCATTATTTATTTCAGTAAAGGCATAATTGATAGAACAGAAAGCAAAATAAAATATTTATTCTGTTCAGTTTTGTCATTTCACCCCTGGGGGAGACAGTCCTTTTTCACAAGCCAGTGAAAAATTCCTATAGAGCTGCTAAGAGTACATCGAGTGCCAGGCCCCATGCTTCCTGATGGGTCTACCATGACGAATAAGAGCCAGACTTTACCCTCATATTGTCCAGACAGTATGTGGACATGCCTGATAAACCAGAAATTCCAGTCAAGTGTGATAAGAACTATAAAAAACACCAAGACATCTCCTAATCCAGACTGAGGCAGGACTGATGAAACCTTCCTGAAGGATGTGTTGCCTGGAAGGTACTATGGAAGGTAAATGGGGGTTGTGGGTTGCTGCTGAGGAAAGGTCAGTCTGAATGGGCCAAAGGCCTGAGGGGGAATTACACTAATGTGTAGTCATGCTTTAATCTCTTATTTTTATCTTAAAATGGGGGGCTTACTAGAGGATTTCGGCAGAAGGCTGTGTTCTTATGGTCTCCATGTGCTGGTAATGTGGTGGATAGCCAAGAGACACTACATGCAGAGACAGGTTGGTCAGTCAGTCAGAACAATGATGGTGTCAACCAGGTTGTTCTAAACTAAAAGAAGAAAGGTCAGGTATAGGGTGGATGTGACGGTCATTAGGGAAATATTGACAATAGGTGACTCTGTGGCTGTGGATGTTGAGGGTTCAGGAAACCAGGGCAAGGATTAACTGTGAAACTCCTCCAGATGGACATAAATGAAAAACTCATGGATCCTGTGATTCTTTTCCCAGCTATTAAGCAGAAAGAATTTAAAAGTTTTCATCCTAGACATGAACCTGGGTTGACATAGAGTGCTGAGCAGCAGAATTTTTGCTCTTTATGATATACAGTTTGATTCTGGATGCTGACATATCTGTGGATGAGGTGGGCAGCATATTTACCTTGCTGAAGGATGTCTATCCCAGCAAGATCTTACAAGTTAGTCTAGCCATTGTAGTAAAAATCACAGTAGATCTTCTGTTGAAATCCATTTGGGTGGAGATGAATTTGGGATGTGGATGACAGATTGAGAATTGAGAATGGGGGAGGAAAGATTCAGGCTTGTGAAACATACCAATGCTTTCCTGCAGTAGCTAGAGGTCATATTTCCATAAATACCCTGATTCTTGCCATTCTGAGCATATGTTTTCTTGTTATCTTTTAATTGGTTTTTATTCTAAATTTAACACTAAACAGCAAGCACTGGTGTGGTACATGTCAATTCTCAGATGTGAAAGACATCAGGACCTAATTTCCGTTCCCCCTTTACCCCCCTTTACCCCCCCTCTCCCCATCACACCAGCCTGCATTAAGAAGCTGGAAATTGCTCATTGTGCCCTTTCCTGCAAGTGCTGTCATGTTTATAGATGTCAGGTTCTGGGGAACAAAGGGAGAGGAGTAATCTAAAATCCGAATGATAGCGCTGGAAGCCGTGTACAGCAGCAGGTGAATGCCAATGGAGAGCAAGTTGGCATCCACTGCCCATGATTCAGGGAACCCTGCATTCCAGGAAAGGCCTTCAGAAATTATTGGAAACCACTCTGAAAAATGCAGTTATTGAGGGTTCTGGAGAAAACTAAGGTAGTCTGATTTTTGAAGATCTTGTATATCCGTGATGCAAAGGGAGAAGAGGATCAGGGAATTAGAGACTTGGTGGCTGAGTGATTTTAAGAGGAATTACTTAAATCTCCTGCGTCTTACTGTTCTTATCTGCTAAATGGGACAATGAGACTATCATTGTCATCAGCAGAGTCTTAAGCCTTGCAGAGCTTGTGGCCTGTAGTAGGATCTAAACAGTATGAATGTCTGGTTATTTTCCAAAATGTACCCTAGTCCAATAAGATATTTCACAAGAAATGAGTTTGATGTTCATATTATTCTTAACAACAATGGTTTTTATGGTTCCTCTTTGGAGATGTGCAACACACAATTAGAGTTTCAAAGGCTTTTCAAGGATTTACAAAACAAACAAACAAACAAAAAAAAACTGCTTAACTCTAACTAGGCTTCTGTCTTCATGTTGACATTTGAAAATCTAGTTTTCAAAGTTTGTAAAACTATGTTGTTTTGAGTAATGTTATTAACATCCTAAAGACAGGTCTATAAAATCTATAGAAAAACACTTAAACACTTGCATTTTTGTTATGCAAGCATTCTAATTAGGTATAATCTTTCTATTTATTTACTTTTATATTTATTTTCTTACCTCATTATTAATATTTGGATAGCATTTGATTTCTCCTTTCAGTGTGGTTTCTATAGTTCTCCCACCACCGTAGACCCTATGATCCATCACCACAACCCCTTGTACTCTCCCCTCCCGTTTCAATCTTTTTCCCTGCCTCTCCCCTGCTGGCTGCCTCAGATCTGTGATCAGATTGCTAGTTTTGTTTTATCTGACCCTTTGTTTGGTTTCTCTACATTCCAGTACAGATGAGACCATCCGATATTTATCTTTTTCCTTCTGACTTATTTCTGCTTTGCATAATCCCCTCTAGCTTTATCCATGTTGCCACAGATCAGTGTATCTTTTTTGATCTGAGCAGTATTCTTTTGTTTATAAATGCCACACCTTGGTCCATTCATCTGTTTTTGGTGTATTTAACTTGTTTCTGTATCTTGGCTATTTTAAGGAGAGCTACAGTAAACATAGGAGTTCAGGTTTTCTTTTAAATTTATGTTGTTGTGCCCTTTGGGTCAATATTTAGGAGTTGAAATCTCTGGGCTATATTCAGATAGTAGGTCCACTTTCACTGTTTTGAGGAACCTCCACAAATGAAAGCTTTTTCTTTCAATGCTTCTGCCCAAATCTGCCACTAAACCCTCTTCTTTCCTCTGAAATACTTTGGTTGGCTCCTCATTTCTGTACACATTCTCCCTCAACTCTGACTCCCTCCAAACCTCCTCCAACTGACTACAACCTACTACCTGTTGGGTTTCTGCCTCCAGTCTCCCATTCATTCAAGCCTTCACCCTGTCAGTATGTTTTGCTGCTGGACTCAGCTTCCTCATCCATTTTTATCCCCCATGCCATATCTTTTTTAAAAAAATATATGTTTCACGTCTTTGTATTCCCCAGGGATCACCCACCACCTTCCCTCCTTGTCCACTCCCTCCCAATCCCCCCCCATCCCCTGAGTTGTATTCTTTAGCTTGGTTGTTAGCTTATTTGAGCTCTTCTTCCTGGCCTTTTGCTTGTTTTTCCTACATCCCATATATTAGTGAAACCATTTGGTTTTTTTTCTTTCTGGCTTGTTTTCTGCTAATATGATTTCTTCTAGGTGCATCCAAGTTATCATAAATTCATCAAATTTGCCAATTTTTACTGATGAGTAATATTCCATTGTGTATATAGACCACATTGCCCCATGCCATATCCTATTAAGGCTTGTTCTTGTCTAAATTCTTGGTGTGGTTCTTCTGGGGCCCTTTCAATAACATTCATACCCTTGTAGCTTGTTAAAGTACAACATTGATGTACCTTATTCTTCTAGTTAAAAACTGAGTCACAAAGTTAAACTTTTTTCTTTTCTTTATATATTTTGTGGGTATAATTCTTTTTTGTTTTTTAACATCATCATCTACCCCAGGGTTCTCCCACCACCTTATCACCCATGAACCATCATCGTAGTCTTTTGTGTCCCTTCCACCCCAGTTCTCTTCATCCCCCTTTCATGTTCAATTCTCATGCTTCAATTCTGCTGAAAGTTAGTTTTAAAATTTTCTTGTCTGCTTGTTTGTTTCCCTTTATCCCTCATGTAAAGAGACCACCCAATATTTCTCTTTTTCTTTCTGGCTTTTTTCTGCCTGCATGATTTCCTCTAACTGTTGTCCTTGTGTACTCTTACCTGTTTTGTTTTTGGGTTTTTGTTTGTTTTGTTTTGTTTACCATATTGTACTTGTCCTGGCAATCCATGTTGCCCTGACTGCCTGGTTAGCTCCTGCCCATTCTTCCAAGCAGTCTTCCAGGAAACCTTCTCTGACATCATCCACACAATGATAATCTCTTTTCTCCAAAGTCCTGAAACACTTAGTGTCTCGACCATATCATTCAAGACTTGACTATATAACCTGGAGTCAGACAGACCTGGGTATAACTTCCACTTCTACTTAGAACTCTGTGACCTCAGTGTCATTCATCTCTCTGTTGCTCAGTTTCCTCATATCTAAAAGAGGGACAATTTCACCACCACTAAAGTCAATATAGAGAACTGACAGCATTGAGTTTTACCTGGAGGTTAAGAAATCCAGTCAGCTTTTGTGTTCAGAAAAATAACTCACTGCAAAGACCCAGCTTTCCCTGTGAGAATGAGATGAAACTTACAGATACCCCAGACCTATTTACCTATGCCTGACAAGACCTCAAATCCCCATTCTTTGCCTTAAAAACAGTTAACTGAACTGCCTGCCCCACTGATCCATTAGAACAAAATGCTTACTAATCAAAATTTGGCTCAGCTTCTCTCCTTTTTGAAAATTGGCTCACCCTGAGCATGGCAGTCACCCTCAACCCCAGAAAAGACTGGTTCATACTATTTCCCTGTATCTGGTTCTTTCTAGCTTTGTTTAATTCTCTTAATAAAAGAAAATCTTTTTTCCTAACTCTTGGGATGCTTGCAGACTTTATTAGTGCATTTTCTGCCCCCCATCATTTACTAGTTCCCCTTGTTTTGCAGTGATCCTTTTAACTAGCATTTTTTTTTTCACTAAGACCGGATTTATTTTTGACTTGGAAGAATATTCGCAAAGATTTTAGAAGAGTGTCAAAATGTCTTATAAAGAATAACTCTATTATTATTACTATTACTATTATTGCTACTATTATATCTTTGCTAACCTAACTATCTTAAATAGATTGCAGATTCATTGAGATCAGCATCTTGTGTGTTAGAGATCCCAACAGTACCTAGCATGATATTGGACACATTGCTGATATTTGATAGATATATACTGACTGATGAACCTGTCAGTTGACAACCCAATGTGATCCTGTATTTTGAAAAATTCTTCAAGATAGCATAAAGGACACTTAAGCTCTGTTCAGAGAAAGAAGGTCATCAAAGAAGGATTGAGTCCACTACCTGCTATAATCGCAACAGGAAATGGGAGAACATGGAAACTCCTGCTTTTCTTCCATTTTCTTTGTCTCATAAAATTGCTTTTAAGTCAGAAACAATCAAGAACCCATGGAAGAGAGAATCATTGCTCCAAATGGTGAGGACAGAATGAAAGACACAGTTAGTAACTGTGAGGGAATTATGTCTCCAAGCATATCCATTACCTGCAGGGGCTAGGCAAGACTATGTGGGGCCCCTGGGGAATGGGGAAGAGGCAGTTAGGTAGGAACAGATGTTAGAAACCTATTCATTTTTCTTCAATCATGGGAGAATATTAGACTGGAAAGTAGATGTTATTAAACATTGTATGCACCCCTTATGCCTCCTGGAAAAGAGTGAGCTTCGTGATATCAGAAAACTAAATGAATTTATTCTGAGCGAGCTAGGATAACATCCTCACATGCCTTGCTAAAACTGTTTATAGACTTTTAAATGCCTTTGGGTAAAGAAAATATATTCATTATACCTTTCTCATGTGTACTTGCCATAGTCTGGAGATGGGATAACCTGATGGTTAAAAACAAGTTCCTTGAAATCTGTGTGATGTCAGTTCTCCAAGATTCACACTAGATAGCTAGAAAGTATAGTTGATAATATCTATCCCCCAGAGTGGGTAAGGTGAATCTATGTAGAGTGAGAGCTCAGTAAACGAGGAGGGTCTGTAAACTATGAACCACAGGCAAATATGGCATGCTGCCTGTTCTTGCAAGGCCTGCAATCTAAGAATGGCTTCTACTTCTCTCAATGACTGATAATAAAAATGGAAAGGAAAATGATATTTTATGGCATGTGAAAATTATATCAAGTTTAAATTTCAGTATCCATAAATAATGATTTGTTGGATGAGTCTTACCCATTCACTATGTCTGTGTATGCCTGTTTTTGCACTATAAAGTCATAGATGAGTAGTTACTACAGAGAATAAATGGCCTGCAAAACCTGAAATATTTACTACCTGCCCCTTTACAGAAAAAGTGTGTCAATTCCTGCTGTAAATGGTGGATGTTGTTACTAAAGATGCTCTCACCCTTGGGATCTAGCCCAAAAGCTCCCTCTTCAATGAAATCTGTTCTAATCATCTTGTTACCACCTAGCCCTTATTTGATCCTTTCTAAAAAATAATACTTAAATTCTGTTTGTTTATCATATCTTCTCTACACAATAATACATCCTTTGAGTGTTGGGACTATACATAATCATTTTTGTGTATTTGGAAGACCTGCATAGAACCTTGTAAATAGACATTCAATAACTTAGTATTTACTCTGTCAAATTGAATTGAGTTCTAGTTTGGGTCTTTTGACTTTTGCCTGATAGCAACCAACTTTTTGATAGCTACAAAATCCCAGGAGAGCGAAGACAGGAATATATGAAGGGTCTAGAAAGATTTGCTCTCAAAAAATAATGTTAAAAACTTGACAGGAATGCTTACCACCACACACATACACCATTTCACTATCAGTTACTTGTTGGCAGTATTCACTTCTTACAGATTTTTGAAAGTAGAAAGTAAGGTGTGTTGCTGAGATTTGGAAATATTAGTGATGAATTTTCTTATCAACCATTTTAAAAAGATCCTCTCATCTTTCTTGACAACATTTAAGTTCTTGTGAGGAAAGGTGTATTTTGGTGTGTGTGTGTGTGTGTGTGTGTGTGTATGTGTGTGTATGTGTATATGTGTTCGTGTGTGTGTGTGCAAGAGTACACATATGCACAAGCCTAGACACAGACTTGCATCCCATTGTATGGTTTTATTTGTGTGACAATAGTCTAAAGACAGTATCTGAATTGTCCTTGTTAACATAGTATGACAATAAAATACAAGATCCTGTAGCTACAATTTTTAGAAACAGAATTCATGACTTAACATAGCCAAAGTGACTTATTTTCTGTGTTTGTCTGTGGGCTTTTGATTCCAGATTGATGTCAGGAAAAGATACCCCTGGGGTGTTGCCAATACCTATGAGAGATTTGTTTCTTCCCTTTCAGTGAGAATAAAAAAGAAATCTCAAAATCCTAACAATCTCTTAGTACTAAAACGTAAGTATTCTAAATAGGTTATTCAAGACATGGAATTGAGGTCCTTAAATGATCTCATTTATATACCATTCACCCCATGCAAGCATCATCAAAATAGAGTTGCATTTTAGGAGGAAATATTTTGAAACTAGAAAGATTGGTTTGGGGAATCAAAATTTAATCTTATTCCACTAGTGTAGCATTTTTATGTGAAGTAGTTAAAGCTCAGCATCATCAAAACCTCTTTTCTATCCATTTCCTCTAATATTAGATAAAGGATCACCCGACTGCTATAGAGAGGGACTGCCAGGAGAGGGAACCACAGGGGTCATGTCATGCCCTCTGAACAAACACCAGCAGTGAGGATGCTTCTTTGGATGTCACCAATTTTAGCAAATTAGCCATATCTTTTGATTGACATTGTCTATTAAAACTGCATGGAAGTTCATTGTCATGAACGAATTATGAATTTGCCATTATTTTCCCACATTCTGTGAGGTTACTGGGGATACGGGTTCCTGTTTTGGAGCCATGGGTCTGCTGGACTGATATTCTGACTGTCTCCTCCTGCCATCCCAGGCAGATACCTTGGTATTGTCAGAAGGCTGGACTATGTTATGGCCTCCTCAGTATCATCTTGGAGGGCAAGAGGAAGAGTCCTTTCTCAATCTCATTGTGTTTCCCTGTAATGGAGGCACACTTTGAGCCCTTTACAGCAGTTGATCTTGACCTGACAACCTTGGGAGTGAAGGACCTACAGCCTGGATCTTGCGAGTTTTGTCCTCATTTAATATTCACCTCCCTTCCCTAACCTGTCTTGTTTTTGAGTATCAGTGTGTTTTTTATTCATTATTCATTGTGTACTTTTTGAGTAACCACTGGGTGCCAAATTGTGTAAGTAATGGGAATACAATGGTGAACAACAGCTACCCTTAGAGCAGAGATACCAGAGGCCTTGCCAACAGTTTAATATATACTATTCAATAATCTCAGGACAATCCTATGAGATGAGTTCTCAGTCCAAAAAGATTGAGCTTCTACTTTTTTAAAAATAAAAAAAAAATATTCCCTTTTATTGAGATAATACTTTATTATATGGTTTACTATTTGGAGGTATAGGTTCACACTTTTTCAGATGTGTATCGCCAAACTATGCCCATGACCAAAACACCAAAAGGAGGCTGAGCCTCTTACAATGTGCTCCAGAGCTCTACATGTGAGCCCAGGTCTCCAGTCAGGAGTACTTGTATCAAGAGTAAAGAAAGGTCTTTGCTTCTGAGATGGTGACCCAGGATGTGGAATGCTCACGGCATCTGCTTCAACTGCTTACTCTGAGACCAGATGTCTCTCTGGCTTGTCTTTCATTTCCAGAGTCATGTCTGCTTTCCTGTCTTCACCATGTGTCCATGGCTCCTCATCGACCATGATCTTCCCATGTCATTGAACCTGGGAAGTTCTATAACTGAGTGACTAGCCATGTCTGAATCGCTGGCTGATTGACTGTAACTACAACTGCTGTTTCACATCAATTTACACTCAGTAGTTTCTTTACTGAAAATGCAAACTGTGTTTGAGCATCAGAGACATTTCAACATTAAAGAGCTCTTGGTGTCAGGAGCTTAAGTGGACAGTGACAAGACAGCCATCTTTATTGGTAATCATAAATGCCAATTGGTTCCCATTATATGAGTAACAGTCTCCTCCTTCCAAGGCAGGGACCTGTGTCGAACAAAGCACACAGTTATGTCACTTTAACATTTGCCGTTGTTTTAGTACCTACTATATGGTTCAAAGTATACAGAAAAGTAATATATAGCCATAGAACCATCTGGATTATATGTAATGTTAAAACTTTCTTCAAGGCACTTGAATGAGGTGAGTGAACAATGGAAATTGTTAATTTACATATTTGTAATCATTGTCTAAGAAAGAGCATTATATCTGTTTGCTACATCTGTGCATCCTTTTGTTGTTCTGGAAGAATGGGACAGTCTACATAGGTGATGTTTTCTTCTCTAACTTCTCATGAGATGAATATACAAGATTGAGTAGATTTACTTTTGGTCAAGAATATAAACATTTTCTGACTTTCATCATTATAAAGTAGGACTGAACTTACAGTACTTGTTCAGCTAAGTGCTTGTTTTAGATAACAAAATCTGGGAAGCAAAAATTTGGGCTGGGCACAATAGCTCGTGCCTGTAAGTTTCAGCCTATGAAGCGGCTGGGGCTAGGGATCACGGTTCGAGTCCTGCCAGGGGCCCGTAGCGAGACCTAGTTCCAAAAAAATAGCTGGGCATGGTGGCGTACGCCTGTAATCCCAGCTACCTGGGAAGCTGAGGCTGGGGATTGCTTGAGTCTGTGGTACCCCAGGCAATGAGAGCCTGCGGTCCCATGGGCAAAAATAGCAAGACATAGTCTAAACAAAAAAAAAAAAAAAGAATTAAAAAAAAATAATGATACATGACCTGTGATAGACTCTCCTGGCAATATTTTTCTGAGGACCTGCACATAGTCCTCCGGAGTGGGGAACACTTTTGGTTACTTCTGAAGTAGTTCTGACCAACAGAAAAAGATTCTAAGTCAGTAGTTTTCAAATGAGATGGCTTGTACCCTGTGGCACTGGGTGGACACTCAAATGGTTCCATGAGCAACTGATGTGTTTATTTTTAACAACCAATAATGATAGTAAAGGCATAAAGAGTCAATTCCTCATGTCTATCTCTTTCCCATACTAAATTTTTCATATTCTTGTAGAATTTTTTAAGTGTTCTGACAATACTTTTCAGGTGGCAAATCCAACACATTATATATGCTATACTCCTGATAAAATGTAGGCCCCAGCTCCATCCCACTGATTTAAGTAACTACAGAAGAAATCAGCTCATGGAAAAATTTAAGTTTAACCTCTGGTTGTGACAAGATATGAACAACTCATTTTTCCAAAATAGTCTCACTGGTGTGGCTATCCCTGACATGTGGTTGTCTTGACGTCTGTAACCAGGAGCTTGCCACCTCCAAGGTGGCCCTTCCTCTATCACATGTAAATTGTTACAAAAATGGTCCTTAAAGGAATCAAGGGTCTCCTTGCAACCTCCTTCTCCATTCAAAGTACATTTCTCTACTTCCTCCTGAGTACACATCTCTCACTTGCTCTTCTATTACTCCCTAGCATATTATTGCTTCCGTTCATTCCCCGCCAGGCACACTGAAAATGAGCTTTATTATCTTGTTTATTTGTGTACTGAGTGCTATACCTGACACATAGTAAGCACTCAATGAAAACTTGTGACTCCATAAACTCATTTGTCTATCATTTCCCCCTTGGCTCTTACTTCTGTACTCTAGAAATACAGAGATTCACGTGATCCTGCTTCCATGTCATCATCCTTGAATATCGAAAGAGTATTACAACTGCTTCCAAGTTTCCTTGTATCCATTATGAACATTCTCAGTTCCTTCAACCATCGTTCATATAATGTGGTCTCCAGGTGCCTTTTTGTCAGAGTCCCTCTCTACTCAGGCCACCCAGATCTGATACCTGGGTCAACATGACACTGTTTCTCCCCATCACCTTGATCACCAGTCTCTCTTAGTACAATCTAAGACTGTGATGCCCATTTACTTAGCAGCCACACTCCACTTATTGACATCCTCTTCATCTAGTACTCTTAGCTGTCCCCTGAAGTCACCTGTTTCCACCATTTACAAATGGCACAGCAGCTAGGCTGAGCCAGGCATCTCCCTCTTAAACCAGTGTAGGTTGCAACTCAGGATGAAATCATATATCTTCAGTAGAATGTCATTCAGACTGGACAAGCAACTGCACTGACCAGATGCCTGAGAATAGAGGGTACAGGTCACTGAGAGGTGAAAAAAGCCTGGTCCACTCAGTGCAAGAGATGAGGACCTAAAGGTGAGAGATTTGTGCAGAACCCAAAATTGCCACCAGGAGTCATGATCTATTTGAGCTGGTGACTCCAATGAATAGGGGAACAGCATAAATTTCAGCGAGGCAAAGCTAAGTGGTAATGGACTTTAAGTTCTGTCATATACAGTTAATTTGCAGAATAAATTGGTCAGGGCAGCAAAAGGATTTAACATCCAAATTCATTTGAAAAACAGAAACTAGATGAGTATCGAGAGGAAAATGAAGACCATTACAACATTCCCTTGCCGGTTGGAGTAGTATTATTATTGAATAATATTTTTATTAAAAATTTCTAAACCATTTGGTACTTAAAGATATTTATAAGCCAGTCTCTGCAGCATCTCAGCAAGGCATTGAGTCTCTCAGTGGGAAGCTCCATAAGCCACATAGGCCCCCCACCTGCATGTATCTCATGTTGGTATCCCGGGTCTCTCTCTCTCTCTCTCTCTCTCTCTCTCTCTCTCTCTCTCTCTCTCTCTCTCTCTTTCTCTCTCTCTCTCACACACACACACACACACAGAGTATAAAACTATGCATCTAGTTTTTGGAATGTGGAGCCCCGTGCCAGCTTTACCCAATTCAGAACCTTCCAGGGGTTTCCCTTGACTGGGGATTTCCTTCTTGTCCAGATTTGAAGCCATAAAGAAAAAAGAGGGGCAAGAATTGATGCATTTCTGGGAGGGGTGAAGCAGATGGAGGCACAGAGAAAATGTCCCAGCAGATGATTCTGGCAAAACTAAAGGACTCGTGGGCGCCCCCTAGCGGAAAAATAATGCTGTACGGTAAGTAGGGAGAACCATCTCATCCACTTTGACTGGGACAGCAAGTCTAGGGGAAATGCCCATGGAGGTAGAGGCAGAAGCTGGCCTGGCAGCTCCTTTTCCTCTGCAGCGCTCTGTCTCTCTCTCTTTTGGTAGTCTCTTCTACTTTCCCTAGTCTATTTCCCTGAGTTTTTCTGTTTCTTTTTAGAGAGACCAGGAAAAAGAAGGGAAACTCATTCCTGAATGGTCCAGGGGTGTGCATTTGGCTTATCAGGGCAGCTCCCAGATGAGAAAAATACAACGTGGGAAAATGTGCATAAATCTCCACACAAGCAAGGAAGTTTTCTGGGTCGCCTGCTGGGTATATCACTCATTCACCTGCTCTCTCTGCTAATGGAGATTTGGAAATAGCATATCCCGCGGGTGTTCCTTATTTTCACCTCTCTGTCAGCCTCAACCCCTCTGCCCCCTCTCTCCATGCCTATGACGAATCTGCAGGGATAATCCGGTGCAGCTCTGCATGTCCAGAGGGCTGTGTTCGAAATCTCTGTCAGGTTTATTTTGGTGTTGACAAAAAGCTGAACACAGCGGCTGCTGGCCATTGATGCTGGTGGAGCCAGAAACTTCTTCCCTCTTTTCATTGTGCTGCATCCTGGCAAGGGTGCAGTGGCTCTGTGGTCAGTTCCCAGATAACCAGCACTGGTGTTGGTGCCAGCAGTGGGTCAGGGGAGGATTCAACCCCAAATTCACAATGTTAAAAACTATGAAATTACAGTGTATTGAATCGTTACCCCAAAACTCATGCCTACCTGGAACCTCAGAAGATGACCTTATTAGGATATAGAGATTTTGCAAATACAACCAAGTGATGTCACCCTGGGTTTACGGTGGACCCTAAATCCAATGACTGGTGTCTTTATAAAAGAAAGGGGTGGGATCTCATAACAACTAAGTGGGGTCAAGGCTGGATGGTGCAGTGGCCAGCTGAGGAATACCAAGGAGCCCCAGGGAACGCCTGCACCCCAGAAACTGAAGAGACAAAGAAGAAATTCCTCCTGAAACCTTCAGAAGGAATGTGGCCTTGCCAGCACCTTGATTTTAGATATTTACTCTGCAGAAGTAAAAGACTATTTTTGTTGTTTTAAGTCACCCTGTTGGTGGTAATTTGTCATGGAAATCCTAGGAAATGAAGGAGAGTTTTAATAAGAATAAAAACCAGAATTTGCTCAGAAGAGTATGGAAGGAATTGAGTGAAGAAGTGGTACAGTAAGAGGCAAATAAGAAAAAGAGTCAATACACATTACAGAAGGTGGGTGGTAGACCGTGCAAACACAAATATAGGACAATTCAGCCGAGACTGAGGGGCAGCTACAGAGTACTGGGTGTGGTGCTCTAGGAAGCACAGGTGTTGTGTCTGTGTTGAACTGTCCTGTCATCTACACCACTTGGCATGTCCTGTCTATGTTGAACCATCCTATCCTGGTCTCTAATTATAATGCAACTATCCTGTTTGAAATGCCAGTTGTACTTCAACCATACCAAGTCTGGGTAGATTCTTTATTGGCTCTAGCAAATGGGCAATGAAAGTCCTGGAGTCCTCGGTGGATTTTATAGGCTTTAGTGGTTTCAGAGAACTGAGCACACAGGCACGTCAGGCAGGGAGGCTGATAGGCAAACCAGGCCAGGCAGGGCTAGGGCAGGGCCAGGGCAGGGCTAGGGCCAGGTCAGGAGGGCTAGGAGGCAGGCAAGTCAGACCCCCAGGAATATTCATGCTCTCTCTCGCTCTCTCTCTCGCTCTCTCTCTCTCTCTCCCCCCCCCCATGGTCTCAATGACTCCTGGTTTGCTTTGTTTGTAAATCACTCTCTCTCTCTCTCTCTCTCTCTCTCTCATTCTCCCCTTCTACTCTCTCCACCCCTCTCCCAGGGTGATGCTACCCTTTAAGCCTCTCCTCCTAGCGAGGTGCATCCATTCACACATGTGCATACCCATTGGGCCAAGTGTGAGGTGCAGTTTTCACAGGTGCTGGTCATAGAGGCTAATGGTGGGAAAAGCCTGACCAACTCATTTACCCTACACATGGAGTACATTTCAGCCTGGAAACTATGGGGCAGATGAGTCACATAGCTGAGACATGCAGAAATTAATTATGGCCATGAGTGTACCAAGCATTACAGTAATAGATGCTCCTCTGGATGTAGCACAAAGTACCAGTGGAATTACTTCTACAGGATGATGGGAGCAGAATATCATTCAATAAATACAAGGAAGGATAGAAGGGAGACAAAAAGAGAGAACTGGACTTTTTAAGCTTGTGAGAGGGAGTAATGGCATCAGTTTAGTCTCCCATGCTACTCACACATGTGCACTTAGCAAGTCCTCCTGGTTTTTCACTCTGAGCCTTAATGGAGAACCTAATGAGACTTTCACTTGAGAAGTTGCAGGCAATCGGAGACAAGCATAAAATGGAAAATCTATTACTTCATGCCACCCCCATCTTTTGTTCAGTGCTCATCAAGGGTGGGGCTTTGAGGGAGCATCAAGACAATCCAATGAAACCTAAGATAGCTTCTCTTTCACTGGAGACCAACAGACCAGCTGATTGGAAGATTCATTTTTTAAGTAAAGGCTTTAGGGCTTCCCAACCACACTTGCATTTGGTTTTGTTCCTCTTGATAGGCATGGGCTATGCAGAGATGGATCTCCAGGCATGCTTAAATTAGTGTTGTATCACTGAGTTATCGTCATTGTTTCTCTTCACATTAAGTTTGAGATTAAAAGGGGGATGCAGTTGGAGTCACAGCTAGGCCAAGGCTCTTCTGATGTTCTCACTAATCCCATGTTTAATTAATCCACTACCTAGTATTTCTTGGACCCAGACCTGTCATCCTGAATAGAACATCAGTGTGACTGACCAAAGAGAGACTGATGAAGGCTTTGGTGAATTGAGTTAATTAATCATCAAATTAACATTCCTCTGCCAAAACTAACAACTTTTGGCTAAAACAAAGTGTTACACCTGTCCCAAAACTTCAAGTTAACTTGAGTCTAATTATCCAGGAGCCTCCACCAGGCGACTATTTGTTTGACATTAAGAAGGGGCCATATTAGGAAAATGTGGTTTTCTTAAAATCCATTCAGAAGGGGCCATATTAAGGAAATATAGTTTTATGTTATTGATCAATTTTTTAAAGCTATTTGGGGTGGAGATAGCATTTTATTTCTGTCTTTTACAGCTTCCAAATCTGCATAGTCATAATTGATGAACAAAATCACCACCTAGAGTTGCCTTGGGGAAAGGTTTAATTCTATTTGGTAGGCAATGCTTCATGAGGCAGGCAGATAATTGGAAAGCTGCATTTTTAGAGAAGAAAATTATCAACGAGGATTGAAGGAAAAGTAAGCTTTTTCTGGCTAAGTATCAATTAAAAAATTCAATTTTCCAGAAGACACCTTTCCTTGAAGCTCCCAGTTAATGGCACTTTGCTGAGGTTTCCAGTGGGTGTTTGATGACTGGTAATTATCAGACTGGACCTCACCACACCCAGAGATGCTGCTCATGCTTATGGCAAAGACCCTCTGCCAGTTCCAGAATCTTCCTGAAGAAGTTCCAACAAACTCAGTCTGAAATGTATAGTCATTCACCTTAATTTTAGAAGAAAAAGCAAAGGCTACATCCTGACAAGGGATTTTCTTTGCATGTTCAATTGTAGGAAAGGAGAGGAATACATTCTTTGCAGCTGTGATTGTGTCTAAACATGTTGGCCACTTTCAAACCCATGATTTCCCGTGAGTTAATCCCCAAAGAAAATTAATCCCCAAAGAAATTCCCCTGAGCTAATGGGTCATGATAGATGAGAGCCTGGAAATGTGATGGGGCTCTTGGGTCCAGGCAGAGATAGGCAAGGCAGAAAAGCTGCAGGAAGATGCAAGGTGTCAAGGTGTCGTGTTTCATCCTTATGACTACCCTGGGGGTCCAGAATGGCTTTCTGTCTTCCCCACATGCTTCTTGGAATGGAAATGGAATGTGAACTGCTTCACCCCACTACGATTATAAGGAGTCAGCTCCAAGAGCTGCCTGGACCACATTCTGGGGTTCCTTCCACCTTAGCTACTATCTGTGACATTTGGGGCTATGATCTTTCTGTATTTTCTAACCCCAAAAGAACGATTCATTGTTTACTTACAGTGTACTGCTCCCTTTCTTAAGCTTAAATCCTTAGCCCCCAAGGTAATTCCTCAACCCATAGTAATTACCTTGGAGATAGATGTGTATGTTTTACAGAATTTTCAAAATGTCCTTTTGTAGTGTACCTTCAAATCTTTGCAACTAGATTCTCTCTAGTTCCAATTGTATCTGAAAGTAGTGGGAATTCACTACCTGAATAATACCCTTCTTTTTAGAAAAATGTTAAAAAAAACTCAAAAAAAAAAAAAAAACAGGACAGTGATGTGGGAAAACAAACTTAGACTCAGTCTGTCTAGTTAGTAGCTACAGAGCAGAGAGTTGTCACTTTGTGTACAAGTCATTATAAATGATTTATTCACTCAACAACATTTGTAGGCATTCAATAAATATTTGTTTAATGAATTGTTTAATGCATTAATTATGTTACATGCTTGGCACTGTGGGATATCACGGTGGAGCGTAAGACATCATTTCACCTCTCAAGGAGTCCACACCACCTGATGGCATAGCTGGTGGGCAGAGCAGGTAATTTGACAGGAGTTGTGAGAAGAATTAACTGTAGAACATGCTTACCATGTCCCTGTACTGCTAAACTCTTGTCATGGTTTCTAACAGTTAATCTTTATCTCGGTCTTACTAAATCAGTTCCATTTTCATTTTTCATTTTATAGATGAGATATCCTAGGCACAGAAAGGTTAAGACAATTATGCCAAACTGCACAGCTAACAAGTACTGGTCAGAAATTGATGGGGTGAGCAAAAAAGAACCAGCTACAATGTCAGTATTTCTGGTTCCAGCTGCTAGGAAGTAAATGCTATTTGCTGATGGAGGACAGAAGAGGAGGAATAAGCTGCTAGGGAGACCGTGGAGGAAATTACAACTGTAGTTTGGGGAATGTTGAGTTTGAAGTGCCTGTTGGATATTCAAGTGACTCTCCAATCCAAGCTCATTAAGATTCTGTTAATATATGGAAGAGATCCCAGCTAGAGATGGAAAGTTGGCCGTCATCAGAATAACTCTTTGTTCTTTCTGTTTGATTGTTTGGAGTTTTGGTAAAGGGCTAGAGAGTATGTAAAGATGCTTGTTTTATTCTTTATTTTAAACTTTTCAGAAAATTCAAAATATCATCATAACAACATATCCATTCTCCTTTCCCTGCCAGGATCCATATATAGGTGAGGGGGAGAGAGAAAGAGAGAGGAGAGAGAGAGGGAGGGAGAGAGACAGATGGACAGACATGATAGCTAGATATGGATATGATATAAATAGGAGTATATACATGCTGGTAACTGTCTGGGTGAAGGAGTTTCAAAGGTGATGAAGACACTGACCCTGGGGTACTCATCTCATGCAGAGAGAAGTGGCCAATTGAGACCCAGCCCTCTTCCCCTGATTATTAATCCATCACATTGTATTTCATTCAGATCTCTGAGAGTATGTCCCACGGCAGGTCTAGGATTCAATCTAAATTCACTCAAAAGTGACTTGAGCCTATTTGTCCAAATAGATGATTAAACATTCTGAAAGATTGATTTGAGCCTCAGTGCATGGATGGAAATGTGAATTCAGATGACTACAGGATCTGGTGTGGCCAGATGTGATCTAGGGTGGGGTTGGGACCTGGACTTCTGATGTGGGTGGGTTCTAGATGCTTCCTAGGCCAGGTGTCAAGTGTTCTTTTCTGTGGATCCTGAGCAGTCTTGAAAAGTTGGGCTCTGATTAGTTTGCTTTTGATTTCTCTTACTGCCTAATGAACTGCCTAGATAACTCTAGCTGTGATGTCATTAGCATCCATTGCCTTGGGCACCAACTCTGGAGAGAGTCTTAAGCAGTATCAGTATCCTACAGGAAGTGTAGCAATTTGCTTCCTGACAATGAATTCACCTCTGTGACCAGTCACTTATCCCTGGCAGAGTGGACCCTGCACGAGGACAACTAGGTCCCTTTCATCACTCTCATCTGCTCCTGTGTCTTGGTGGGTCCGTAAGTACATGTCTAAGGCCATAGGTGTATCCACAGTGATGCTTTGAATATTGAGGCTGCCAATTTCTCATACCATGATATTCCATTGGGGAAACTCATCCATTGTGTGCTGGAGGATACAGATTTAGCCTAAAGCAAATGGCATTTATTTATAGCAAACTGTATTTGCAGAATGCTTTGCAGTTTGGGGGTTGTTAACTACATTCCAGGTTGGCTCTTCTACTTGTAAGAAAGCTAAGTGGCGTGACTGGACTCAGCCTCCCCTGAGAGATTTAGGGTTGAATTTTGCAAACAGGTGTGAGCATGGCCACACATGTTCATTCTTGATCAGAAGTAACCTCTCCCAATTATGATGTCTTAAGATCTTGAATGTAGTGTATATCTTAGACCCAGAGGCTATAAGCTTGTTGAAATAGAATATTCATACTATTAAGCAAGTGCCTCAAATAGCTAGAGTATCTGTATGCAGGATCTAGAGGACAGAAGAGGGAGGAAGTGCCAAAGAATTGTCTTTAGAATAGGAAACAGAAGGAAGGGCCACTGAACCCTAAAGAAATAAGATGGGGTCTCCTCCCAGTGACTCTCAACACTGAGGGGGGGCTTGAAAGCAAGTGTCTCAGATTATAGTCTCCTGAGGCATTTAGGATTTGAACTACTCCTTCACTTGACACAGATACGGTGGTTATAGGTACTCTCTTTGGGCAAAGGGGGATTTATCTAGGCTTTCACCACTGGACTCCATCATTTTGAGGAGTATTTCCCAATTGTATCTTTAACTGCGAATAGAAAATGCATTTGTGCTTTGAAAAATCTCTCTCTCACACACACACATCTCTAGTTTTTGTTGGAGCCTGAATATATGGCTTTGGGGAGTTCACTTCTCATTATTCTTGTATAAATCCAGTTCCTCTCTAGACAGCGTCATTCGGTATGACGAGGTGACTGGGGGACTGTTAGTCCTGACCTCCAGTGCAGTCCGCTATATACAGACCTGAGTATTTTTTGGCAAAGGAAAATGTGATTGTGAATTAAAGCAAGAGCTTGGTGCCCACCCATCATCATTCTCTGCAGTCTCTCTACTGTGCCTCTCCACTCTTTTGCCACCAATTTAAGACTGACGGATATTCAGGGGGATTAGCTACATCTTGATTTTAATTGGGATAGCCAAAAGACAGCAACAAGGGGAACAGTCCCTCAAATGTTTACAGCAATTACAAGTCTTAATGATGCAGAGCTGGAGGGTACGGAGGCGTCCTGAGCGACAGCTCCAGACTGTTTTGAGTGTGTGTTTGGAGCTACACTGCCCTCTGGCGGCCCCGTTTGTCTATCAAAGGGTCCGTCCTAAGTTATGAATGGGCAAGGTTTAGAAGAATATGGGCATCTGTGTAGGGGTTTCCTGGGTATTCGGGGATTAAGGGCAGGAGAAAAGGAGTCTGGTAACATATTATTTTCCCCTTGAAGTAATTTTTGCTCCTTGTGGTGGCTATGAAGTGGCAATTTTAATTTCCTTGTGAGGTTTATTTTTCCATCATCAATCTTTTTTTTTCCCTTAAGGACAAGCTTTATGAAATTGTTTTTTTCATTAAATTTTTACTATTTTGTAGAAAAGAATTAACTTCTGCAAATTTCAAAAAATTAACCATGTGTTACTTTTCCATAAGTTTATTCTCTTTGGTGCCAAAGTGGTCATACAAAATTTGTCTTATCGTTTCTCTCACAGAAGTTTTTTAAGATTTGACATCACCATCTAGTGGTCATTTTGTGAAAGTGCATTTGCCTGCCTCTTCAATGCAGTTTCAACTGGGAGGGCTGTGGACTAAAATAATGCAAGTGGGTGTGAAGTGCCTGAAGACCCCTCCACCACATCCTCAGTGGCTCTTAATTTGAAGCACTGCATTTTTATGGATTAGAGGCCAGAGGGTCAGGATTTCAATTATTTCTCCAATGAATGAAAGCTTGTTTTCTCAAGAAATCGTACCAGGAATCCAAATATTCCTCCCCCCCCCCTTGTTCTCTCCTTATCTACACAGTGATAAGGTTGAGGAAGATGGGGAGGAGAGTATTGCTTAGGGACTAAGTGTGGATTGTCCTGCCAGAGACTGGCTACTTTGTGAACATCCCCTAGCTATGGAATACCCCACAGAATGGAGTTGTGTATACCTGATTGTCAACAAAGATTTACAGGTAAGTTGGAGTGACTTTGGGACTAGATGGTGTGGTCAGTGGACTCCTGTGCTTCTTGTCTAATAAATAACATCATCTTCATTTTCGTGTGTGCAGTTATTTAGTGCTCTCATAACCTACTAGGAAGGACTCGCGTTCAATTCTGGGCCCATAATTGAACAAGATGCACATGTGAAATCGATGATCTTGTATTTGTATGTACTGAGTCCTTTGCCTTGGCATGCAGGAGGAGCCCATGTCAGTGGAAGTGCTGGGTAAAAATGCCTCATCCGCGTAATGACAGTGCTCATCTGGGAAACCAAGTGCTGAGATGCCTCATGCTGTTTCCAAATGGGTTCATATTACAGAGCAAACGAGGGGGAATTGGATTGCTCCCTGAACCCCATAAGAGAGAACTCTTACAAAGTCGATGACTTGTGTCCAGAGTCACCTTCTGGAACCACTTTGCAAATACTTCCAACCAGCTCTCCCAAAGATTCAACCCATCAAGTATTGCATTTTTGATGGGTCTGAGGGGAACAGAATGAATACTCTTTATCTGTCCACTGGTTCCCGAAACCCAGTAGTCTCTCCTGAAATTGCTTCATGTTTAGACTACAGCTGCACCACCAAGGCTGTGGGCTCTCTTCAGGAGTCCAGTGCAGACACTTACCAGCAGACACCACTTCTGGCCTGTCCCCGACTTCCAACAACACTTCCATCTTTCTTGGGAGTTAGTAAGTCAAGTGGAAAATCACGAAAGCTTTGAAGAGAAATATCCAGCAGTGTATTTGCCTGCAGAAACTTATTTTGTAGATATTTTCCATGTTTGTCATCAAATAAAATAAGAACTTCCCTAACTACCTTTATTCATCAATGCACCCTCCTCTCAAGCTTTGGGGGAAGATCTTTTTGAAAGAGTGAAAACTTCCTTCCCATATTCAGTGTGTTGATTTATAAAACACATTCTTTTCCTATGACTTTGAAAAGGCTTTGGAATCAGACAAAACTGAATTTAAACCTTCAGGACACATTAGCTTGTGATCTAAGGCTTCTGGCTTCTATTTAGTCATTCGTAAAATGGGTAGCATGATAGAATCTAGCCAAAGAGTTGTTGTAAGCAACAACTTGTATGAATCAATTTTGTGGTCATAGCACAGGAGAGAAAGATCTTGCCTAAAACTGTGATTAAAATTATGATGATGATGATTTAAGATGCACTAGTTACTGTTTGTGTGTTTATAAAATACATAGGCATTCATCCATTATTCTGTGATAGAAGAAGTTACTGTTACTATCTTCGCTTTGCAGACGAGGAAACTGAATCAGAGAGCACGCTGCCGGTGCTGTTATGGAGGCTTGCGGTCAGCACAGATTACAGAGCTATCCCTCTGCACAGGCCAGGGAACAGATGATTCTCAGAAAGGGAATAGCTGCTCTGACCTTCGGAAGGGCCATTTCCAGTTCTATTGGCTACTAAGGAGATTGGTTCCCCGGAGGAAGTAGGAGCACAAACTCACACTCTTACCTTCTCTGTGACACTTTCTAACCTTCGAGTATTGGCCTCAGTGTTTAGGGTTACCAGGTCATGCCAGTCCTTGTTTTTACACTTCCCTTACCTTCTTTTCATTTCCTGTCTGGCAGGCAACTCCCCATCCGATGAGTCGGAGGAACGGGAAAGAGACCCCAAGGTGCTGACGTTCCCAGAATACATCGCCAGTCTTTCAGAGTCTGGCACCAAGCGCATGGCAGCTGGAGTTCGCATGGAGTGCCAGAGCAAGGGACGCTGCCCTTCCTCCTGCCCCCTGTGTCATGTCACAGCCAGTCCTGATACCCCTGCTGAACCAGTTCTGCTGGAGGTGACCAGAGCAGCCCCCATCTATGAATTAGTGACCAACAACCAGACCCAGAGGGTAAGAGGCCTGGGACTTCTGACTCTGGACACAGCAACAGCAGAGGACTTTGCAAATGCCCAGAAGTCAAAACAGGGTACAGTTGAGCTCCATGTTAGAATGTACACTGAAAGACTTTGTTCGCTAATCCAGCACCTAATTTGCTTAGATCTGCATGCATACATATTAAGTCTGATCAGTGCTTCCTCAACACCCATCATAGGAACTCAAGTCACAAAATAGCATTTGTGCAGGACTGGAAGGAAGTCAGCAGATAGGCGGAGTTTTTGCAGTTGTGGGAGTTATTGATCAGAAATTCTAGGGAACAGCTTTGCCCTCACCCTTGTTGCCATGGGAATGGATCCAGCTCCCTAACTTATCCCAAGCTTGGGGCCAACTGTAGCTAGACTAGAAAGAACACAGCAGGTGCAAGTCCCAAATGGAAGGCTCACAGCCTTAGCCTAGAGGGGACGGGTCATGACATTTCCCACGTACCCTTCCTTTGCCTCTGCCTCTCCCTTTCCCAAGATAAAGGAGGACATGAGTGGACCTAAAGGATACATTGGACAAATATGACAAGAGGAGTGGCTTAGTTAATTCCCTAGCTCTTTGATCTCAAGGACACAAAGAACAGAGTGATTCAAAACACATACACATACAGTGGCAAAAATAAAAACAGGAAAACTCAGGATGTAGAACTTCTGAGAGTATAGGCAAAGGTGAGCTTGGGGATAAAACACAGCAGAATCCCAGCAGTGAGCTGCTTACCTGCCTAAGAGGTGTGCTCGTCCAAGTGGGGTGATAATTGCTTTCTTTTTACTCTTTTAAGGAACACCTGGTGTGTCATGATTTGTCTCATAGGTGATGCTCAACGCAACAGGAAGCATTTTGCATGTGTGTATGTTTCTCTCACTTATGTGCTTCTGCCTCAGATAGTTCACCGAGTGTTTGAAAATAAGGTTTTTCACAGGAACAAAAAGATAAATTGTCCCTCTGGCCTGCAAATTCCCTTTTCAGTCTGAAAGGAGTGAACTGAGAGAAGTGGAGTGGGAGAAAAGGCACCTCTGGATGGGAACTTTAAAGAATAAGACTAAGGGGAGCCTTGGATCACCAAGGAGACATGATTTGTATTGGTCTGAGCTTATAGATAATAATGTTAATGGTTAGAGTGCCTGGGGGAGCTCACCTGGACTCTGATAAATTTCCCAAATGCTTTCCCCCTTTTAATTCAATCTCAGGACAGGACTAACCCTTAGGTTTCTTGTTCGGTCTTGAAGATGCCCTTCAGCAATAACCAATAGGAAACTTTGATAGAAATTAGAAGTTTAAGAGTTACAAGACCTGAAAAATACATAGCACCTGGCACTGGCAGCACCTGGACCACAGTGAGGTCTAGGGCTAGGGGGAGAGGCGAAGAGAGAGAGAGAGAGGGAGAGAGAGAGAAAGGGTGAGTGGGAGAGAGAGAGGAAAAGAGAGAGAGGGAGGGAGAGAGAGAAAAGGAGAGGGAGAGGGAGGAAGGGAGGGAGGGAGGAAGGGAGAGAGAGAGAGAGAGAGAGAGAGAGAGAGAGAGAGAGATTTACAAACAAAGCAAAGCAAACCAGGAGTCATTGAAACCATGAGGGGCTCATTATCTTACCTCAGTATGGTCTCTAATGTCCTAAACAAAAGGAAGTGCAAGTCCAAGATAGTGTCTCATCTCCATTCCAAATCTAAAGCAGACATTTACAAAGTCCATTTTTCCAACAAACTATCCTCTTGCCAGAAGTATACAGATCCCAAGCTTTCCAGTTTCCAAGCTTTTCCAGTCTGTGCAGATTCCAAGCTTTTCCAGCATATAATGATTCCAGCAAAATTTTCCCGTATACAGAGTCCAAGCTTTTCTTGCATGCTATCCTCTCTTTTTCAAAGGTTCAAATTCCAGTTTTCAAACTAAAGGCCCTTACTTATACTCACAACCTTTCCTCGTTCCCAGGGTGGCCAAGTCCTGGGCTGCCACCCATCATGATGTCCTCCTCTTCTGTCTCTCTAGGCCTTTCTATCCTGTTCTGCCAGACTCCTTCGACAGTGCTCCTTTCCTTGCTTTCCTGAAAGACCAGGCATGTCTTATCAACTCCTGATCAGTCCCCATTTTGGTGCACTTTTCTAGCTGTGCCACTCTGTTACATAGGAACTGGGGTCTAGGGTTTCAGAGCTTTGGTCTTTTTTGCTGGATTCAAATCACAGAAGCTGGAATTTAAAGCATGGAAAGAGAGGTAAAAGAAGAAAAAAGCACAACTCTCACCTGGATGGCTATCTAAGTCACTAGTATCTGTAGAAACAAAGGCTCTTATCTAGTTTGATAGTAGGCAAGGTGTTGGAGCTGGCCACCCTTGAAATGGATGCTCTTTTCATATGGACGCTTATCCATTAAAGAGAAATCAACTCTGGAAGTTTTAAGATGGAGCCAAACTGCATTGACTTTTAGCCAGTGCCCATCCTTCTACTTACCTGCCCTACTTTTACTTCTGTGAGCACCCCAGGCTGCTACAGCTGACACCCCAAGAAGTCCTGTGTGCTGGCCTGGGAGCAGCAGGGTTAAGAGTCAGGCTTGCAGATCATCCTATGAGCCTTGGCAAGCAGAACTTGGTAGGAAAGGAGGCCATTGTTAGGGTGATTTTACTGGGTCTTTTGTCTGACAAAACCACAGAAAGAATTTCGAGGACATGGGCAGGCAAGTGGAAGGAGGCAAATTTATTAAAAAAAAAAAATAGATATAAGAAAAGGATTATAACAGAGAAAAGGAGAATAAAACATAGTAGGAATCCCTGGTCTGCTCAAAGTGTTGTTAAGCCTCAGGGATTTTACACCCTTCTTTCCTTAGTTATTCCATCAGTCTGCCTGTGATTGGATGATGCAGCAGTGCAGAGGCTGTCAGTTTTCAGCTTTTGGAGTAGTCTTGTCTCTGCCCAGAAATGCCCGCTTAGCTCCTCAGCGGGTTATTTTGTTTGTTTTGTGTTTATACCAAAGGTGCTGGGTTAGTGGTTTTGAGTTAGGTGCCTGCAGTCTGGAACATGGCTAGTTGATCTCTTTTGGAATATGCTTTCTTTGTCCCCATTCTCTTAGTCACCAAGGATCTGTCTATATTGACAGGTCTCGCTGCAAGGTGCCTGCTATCTGCAGAGGATAGAAACCAAAATGAAGACACTTTGGTTTTAAGAAACCTTTTTCTGGGTCCCCAGTTTGTCAGGCACTGGTCTGTCTCTGTTTCCCTACACTAGTCTTTAAGGGAGGACTTGGGAGCTGTTTTCCATCTGGCCACAGTTGGAACACGAGTTTCTCAACACAGACAATTTGGTCTGAGCCAAAGTTTAACACATCACAGGTTTCTTCTTTTCTTCTTTAGACATATTCTGTCTTCACCATTTTCTCTCTATCTGCATTTTTCCTTTAAATTTTGCTTTTTCATCCAAGGAATGAAGACAAAGTGAGAAGCAAAAGAGAAATTGGAGGTATTAGGTCATGATGTACTAACTCGGTATGTGCTTTCTTTTCTAAGGCTGGTGCATCTTTGGACCAATTCCTAAAGTTTCTTGGTCTCATTCTCCTCTTCTTATTGGACTAGACAATCTCTGATGTCAGTCTAGTCTGTGATCATAGTATAGAAATATGTCAGTCATCCAGGTGTCTCAACTCAACAAACTTTAACTCATTTCTCACCGTAAAGTATATCTGTGATGCTTCTATGTCATTGAATGGCATTATTTTCTACCAAGTTGTTCAAACAGGAGTCAAAGGATGCTTCCTAGATTTGTCATTCCTTAATAGCCTTTCTATTACCAAGCGCCACAAATATCTTGAATCTACCCTCTTTTTATGAAAATCTTTGACATAGGTTACTTTGCAAGAGCATGTCAATTTTGTATTGTTACAAGAGGCTCCTTACTGCTCTTCCTATTAAATTAGTCAGGTCTACTCTGTCAAATATAGACTTCTGATCATAGTGCAACAATTTAAATCGCTCTGCAGAATCTAATCAATACTATCTAGAATCCTTAGCACATTATAACAGGATAGTTCATTATCTAGTCTGTCTTCACTTAGAAGATTAGGTTGTACCCAACCTAATAAATTTATTCTCTCTTCTAATATTTAACTCCTTGCACTTCCTCTTAAAACAATGTGTTTTCTTTCATAAACCTGATTCTTCAACCTTGCAACTCTCTCTCCCTGAGAGAGTGGTACTCCTGAATGAACTGCACATACACATGTTTTTTGAGTCAATCCCTACCCCCATGCCAAAGAGATCTCAGGCACCGAGGGCTAGAAGTCCTAACATGCCATGAATCTGCCATGTTTTTTAACTTATTGAAGGAAGCATTGCTGGAAATTCAGAGTAGAGTTAAGCAGCCATTCTTGGTGTAGAATGGAACACTTGTGGGCCTGGAGGGCTCTTGGTTTTGCCTCACTTTAGCATGAACCCAGGGTCCCAGCTCAAGCATTGTCACTGGTAGGACATATTGAACAATTAAAATCTCTCTCTTCACTTCTCTTTCTGTGCTCCTCCTGTTTTTATTTGGGAGTTCTGGGGTACTTCTCATTCTGCCCACTAACACCAGAATCATCCGATTCCATATTTCTGCCTCTGGTGTGCTCCCACTATTACTTAAGTTTCAGCTCAAGCATCACTAACTGTCAAAAGCACACCCTTACTCTTCTAGTCAACCCAGTACTCCTTCATGCAGCAACCATGATATCTGGATATATTTTAAAGCATGTGTTACCGGCTACCACAGTTGTTTACTTGGTTGTCTACTCCCCTCTAGACTTAGAGAAATGTATTTTCTTCTCTTGAATTCCAAGCTCTAGTAGCACATAGTTGTCACTCTGTTGAGTAAATGAATGAAATGCGGAATAGGTGAATGAATAGATGCACTAGGCTTGAAAGTTTACCTGCTCCCCTTATAGAAAAATAGCAACAATAATAATGATAATAGAACAACCTTGTAGAAAAATGATAACACTAATAACAACAATAGAATAATCCTGCTTCTCTTCTGAAAGCAGGGTTAAGTCCAATTGTACATGAGGATTTCCCATGCTGTGCCTGATAATTGTAAATAGTAAGAAAAATACAATTTTCCCTCTCTTCCTTTCCAGAAAATTTCCTTCAGTTTCTTCCCTGTGACCCCATCTTACCTTCTGCAGTAGCCTTGACTCAGGATTCAGAGAGTTGAGTTTCTCATAGGATGTTCTTAATCAAATTGGAACGTTAAAGGTTTTGAAGAAATGACATTTAAAATGTTCATTATTTTAAGTGTTTATCCTTACTCCTCTGGATTAAAAGCGTCATTCCATTCCCTTGTTCAAAATACTTCAATAAGAACCATTGTTCTTAGACCATGAAAACATCTACATATCAGGATGACCCCATTGGCCTTTGGCCATCCAGTCACTTCTCCCTCCTGTTCATTAAGTATCTCTTCGCCACCCCTTACCCTGGTTCCTATACCAGTTAGCCCTTTTCAGTTGATTATACAAGAGAAGTTTTATCCAGGATAAAGTCTCTTTAATATTGTTTTTCCCACCTGGAACACTTGAAATTCTGATGACCATAACTTTTTCCCCTGCTCCTGCTTATTTTGTAAGAACAGCAGGGTGTGCTTGCACAGCAGGACAGAATTACCCTTACCGATTTTAAACCAGGGGGGAAAGGCCCTCATATTTAGTAAGTTGACAAGTTGTGTTGCAGAATACAGGCCCAGAAGAGTGTTCTCTGTCCTTGAGACACCCTCTTACTGCCCAGACCAAAAATAGCCATGAAGACGCAACTACGATGTCAGACTCATGGTCAGAGGGACAGCTTTCAGATGTGAAGCGCTCTCAGTTTGTTGTGGTTCTGGACCCAAAATCAAATTACACCATATTTTAGCAGAAAGCAACCAATCAGATATTCTTACTTGCATTTCTATATTTTCCCAAAGCCCCTTCCTGGATGAGGCTGATTTCAGCTTTGCCTCCCATCTTCTGCCAGGTGACCTTGCAGTAAACTGGTTCTTTTCTTGGAAGCTCTTGATCTACCCCACAAAGCTCAGATAGAAATAGTTGTCCTCCTACCATCATTTTATCCTTTTCTCTTGGAGCCCTTTGCACAGTGGAACTAACTGTTTCTATGTGAAAATCTTGATTTTTTGCCTACTTCATAGCTAAAAGATTTATTCAGCCAGGTGTTGTATATACCTTATGCCAGAGTACACTTCATCTTTAACACAGAAGCCCCTACCAGGTGCGACACCAGTAATTTGTGGTTGAAGCAATTTTTGATAAAGACTGTAAGACAACAGCAATAATGTCCTCCTTATTCCATCTATCACAAAAAATGCCTGTCTCACAGGTTTAAAAAAATATACCTGCGAATTTGAATTTGGTTCTGCCAGTCAAGAAGTGAGTACCCATTCTGGGTTGGCCTTCCTGCTGGGAGTATTAAGTACAGTGTTAATTAAGAGAGCAGGAAGGAAAGGATCTGAGGTATGGACTTGGTCACAGAGTGCTCAGATCCTGGCACTTCCCTGTCACTGACCTATGAGCCAGAGCAAGCAACCTCTTTGCTGCCAAGTATTCTTCACTGTGAGTCACAATAGCTGTTCTACGTGGACCTCAAACTAGAGTCTGCGTGCTTGAAGGGGCCCAGTAAATTCAAAATGTTATGCAACTCTCAATGACCATCAGGTGGCTCCTTCCTGAAACAACCCCTCTGAGGGGGGTGGGTCCATTATAAGTACTATTTCAACTACTCTGGCTTTAATACGTTAAGTTCTGAAGAATAGAACACAGGTGGCTGACTTTAGGTTTAGACCATTTTGATTTGTGTAAACTTATCTCATTTTTAAAATCATTTTTTCCTCTTTTCCTTTCCTTCTGATTTTTTTTTGACCTAACATTTTACAGGCTAGGGGTTTCATTCACTAAACAACCAATAAAGTGTGGTTATGCTAAGGGAGGTATTCAGAAAAGAGAAGCCTGAAGAAAACAGAGGCTGCGGATGTTGTATTGACGAGGGAGAAAGTTCTGACCCTGATTAGTTTTGGATACCTGTGAGCCATGCAGCCAAACTCACCTCACCTCATCCTGACTAGGGTGCAGGCAGCAAAGACCTGCTGAGGTCAGAAAACTCCAGGATTTACTTCCCTCCCTGGATATTGCCCCACCATGAATTCTGTTTCCCCATGGTGTGATTTTCTCATTTGGTTGTTCTAATGCTAAAAATCTTATATAAACTCACCATATGTAAAGAATTGTTCTAGACTCTGTGGTGGTTGTGAAAGTGGGTAAAAAGAGACTTTCTGTCTTTACTTAACTGGATACAGCTATCTGCTTGCTTCTTTCTCCAAAGCAGGCTACAGGCAGTTCCTTTGCAATTACCTTTAACCTTAACTGGATACTCTTATTTGCCTGCTACTCTCTACAAAGCAGGCTACACACTCTTCATTAGCATTTTCACTGATCACCTT
>PVHY01003279.1:0-110647 GCA_004024945.1 Uropsilus gracilis | reverse complement strand
GCAAAGTCCAGTCCTTTCGCCGGCGTCTTCTCTTTCCTTTCTTTTCTCTCGGTGTCCCACGCTGCTCGACTTCTCCCAGGTGCTTCAAGCTTCTTCCACGGTGGCTGATGAAGGAATCCGCTTTCCAAATCGCTGGCCGTCTCTAGGTACCAGCTCTCCACAGCACCTTGCTACAACGCCACACTCTCCACGCTGGCCACACTTCTGCCGGCCGCCATGGCTCCTCGTCCCCTCCAGCTCACTCTTCCAGGGGGCTTCTGCCCAGCCTGGTCACTCGGGGTACTCTTTACCTGCCTGCCATTCTCTTCTCTCCTCTCCCAAAGGTTCTCTCTCTCTCTCTCTAGTTCTCTTTCCTCCCCAAAGGGTCTCTGTCTCCTCCTAGTCTCTGCTCTTTGCCTCTTCGCCCCCTGCTTCTGGTCCCAATCCCTTTTTCCAACTCCCCTTTCTCCTCCAACTGCCACTTCTGGCAGCTCCCAACTCCCACACCAAATCTGGTCGGAGCCCACTGGCCCCCCCGCCAATGGGTGAGGAGCACCTTAAGGAGGCGGGGCTCACTGCCACCAGCCAATGGGAGCAGAGTACCTTGTTAAATGCCATAATCTGGGGTGGGGGTGTTAGGGCCACCCAGTTTCAATCTCAGGGAGCAGGTCAAACACAAAGTTAAATAAAAACTATAACCAGGAAAAAGGTATGCAGATCGCTGGGGTGAAGGTGGGGAGAGAAAGCGCTGGCATTTGCTGAGTCTATTTGATGAACGACCTTGCTAGGGAATTACTATTTATTCATTTTAATTCATGGTCATTGTATTTATTTTCTAGAGCTCCCAAGATAAAGGACACAAACAGGATACAAATTTATTCTCTCATAATCCCAAGGGTAAAGGTCAGTCATTGAGGCATGCACGGGGCTGTGCTCTGTCTGAGACTCCAGGTAGAATCTGTCCTTGCCTTTTCCTCCCACCGGTGGTGCTATCTCTGCACAGTGGTGCTTGATTGGCAGCTGTCTGAACCTTCTCTGCCTCTGGAGTTGCAGATCCTTCTCCCATAAGTCGCTTGCTAGATGTCCCTCTTGTTCTGAGAACACTAGTCTTCATGGGTTAGTGCCTCACTTCGCCAATTGCATCTGCAAAGACCCCATTTCCAAATAAGTTCACCTTTCAGATGCAAGAGGTTAGGACTTCAGTATCTCTTATGATTCAACCAATCACAAGCATTTTAAAAGCATCGGTTCTTGCTGTGGTTCTTAGCTGCTGACTCACCCTGTAGCAAAATTCATATTCTCTACTTCCACTAATAAAAAAAATAGCGAGGAGTAAGGACATGTCCCCCTGTAGAGTAAATGAGGTGGTCAGGCTTCTTCCTCCATTTCCTCCTTTTCCTCCTAATGCCTCTATGACCAGCACCTGTGGGATTGCACCCTCCCCATGACTGTGTGTATGCTGGCCCAGTGGGTGTGCTCATGCGTGAGTGGGAACACCTGAGCCTAGGAGGCAGCACTAAAACGTGGAGTCATCCTAGGAAAAGAGAGCACAAGGAAAGAGCAAGAGATCTCCAGAGAAGGAGAGCCCAGAGAAGGAGCATGAAGATTCCTGGCCCCGGAGGCATATTCTTGGTTCACTGTAATTCCTTTCTTACTTTCCTTTATGCTTATGCTGCTCTTTGTTGTTCTGATCAACTTTTTTTTTTTCTACTCTTGCTTTGAACTAAATGCATTTGAGATTAAAAAAAAAAAAGATTCCTGGCCCTTGCCCTGGCCCTGGCCCCTCCCCTGGTCCTGTTCCTGGCCCCAGGGGAGGGGCCCTTCCTAGCCTGGCTTGTCTGTGTGACTGCTAGAACCAATGAAATACCTACCGCAAATGGGATGCCTACCCTATAGTTGACGTCATGAACCGGATGTTGCACTGCACCCCATAACTCTGAGCTATTTTGAGATCTCAGGCTGGCACCCGGGTTCCCAACCCCTTTGTCCTCTACTTCCACTAATTAAAAAAAATACCCATGCTTCATTCGTTCAAATCAGCCGAAGATAGTGTTCTCAGCATCAGGCATGTTGGCTCGTATTAGAATCGCCTTGAGGTCTTATTAATCACCTGGAGTTTCTGATTCAGTAGGTCAGGGGTTGAGTGAGATAAATTGCATTTCTAATGGCTCCCCAGGTGAAATTGATGCTTCTAGTCGAGGCTGCACTTGGGGAGCCAGAGTTCTGCCTGGGTGTTGCTCAAGCATGGTGGCACATTATCGTCACCTCGAGGGCTTTGAAAAGCCCAGATGCCCAGGCCGCACCCCAGACCAATTAAATTAGAATCTCATCAGTGGTGTTTAAAGTGCCCCCAATGATTTGTGCAGTCAAGGTTGAGAAACTTGGCTCCAGAATATATCAAAAGAAAGTTTTTAGAGAAAAAACATCCTGTAGGGCATCTGCTTTAGAGGATTAACATTTAATAAATAATGAGACCGTTTAAATCAACAAGGCTCCTTCCTGCATTTAGATGATTATTCTACCAGGGAGTATTTATTGAGTGCTGACTGTGTACTGTGAGCTGGGAAAAATGCTTTGCTTGCCACTTCCCATTCAGTCTTCATGGCCACCTTCTCAGAGAACTTAGCTGTTACATGCCTTCTGCAGACAGGAGGAAACTGACATGCAGAGGGATGAGTAACTTGCAAGAGCTCACACAGTCAGGCTGAGACAGGGAGCCAGGTTTGGATGCCAGGTTGTCTGGTACCAGCGCGTATGTTAACTGTTATGCTATCCTGCCTCCTGACATCAGAGAAAGTAGTGCTCCCTTTAAATGCTGTACAGTCATCTCCTACTTTGCACAGTTGGCTCTGATATGGTGCAGTCCATCCTTGGCCTCACTCACAGTAACTCTCAATGAGTGGTTTTTAGATAGATGAGCTTTTGTCGCATTCAGAAGGGGTTAGAATCATGTGAACCATGGACTAAATTTGCACTTCAAATCTCAGTCCCAATATGGAAATGGGAGAATGGTGGACGTGGCATCCTGAGCTGACAACTGGGAGGCCAGTTTAAGCCCTCTGAGTCCCACTGGGGTACTGTGTGCTGTAACCGAGCCCCTCCTTCCTCCAGGCCTCAGTTGCTTCTATAAAATGAGCGGATTGTTCTCCACAGAGCTGTAAGCGTTTAGAAGTAATCCAAATGTCCCCAAATAGACAAATGCACAGGAAGCTATGGTCTAGGTACACAATGAAATATTATTCATCAACCAAAAAAGACAAACGTATGTCATCCGCGGCAATATGGATGAAGCCAGAAGGAATCATGCTGGCAGAAATAAACCAGAAAGAAAAAGAAATCCTGCATGGTCTCACTTATATGAGGGACAAAAGGAAAACAATCCAACAGACAAGAAAAATTTAAAACTAATTTTTAACAAAATGAAGCATAGAGCATGAGAGGGGGAGGGAGGAAAGCTGTGGGTGGGAGGGGCACAAATGTCTAAGATGATGGTTCACAGGTGATAAGGTGGTGGGAGAACCCCAGGGGAGATAATGGTATAAAACTGGATGGATGGATGGATGGATGGATGGATGGATGGATGGATGGATGGATGGATGGATGGATGGATGGTGGGGCAGCTCTCCTCCCATTATGATGCCTCCTTAGTTAACAGTCCAGTCACACTGCTACCAGAGGAGCATCTGATGTCAGCATGTTAAAATTCTGACTTTTAAAAGTCGTAGAGTCACAGCTGTTTTCTTTGTCCATCTCTCAGGGAGAGGCTGAGATGTCTCTCCGGCTCCAGGGTTTCCCTCTGAAGAAAAACTGGGAGACTTCCCAGCCCAGAACAGATTTAAGGGTTTGATAGAACCCAGTTGCTGGAAGAGCCTCCTCCCTTGTTCCTGTTAGTTTCCCAGTCTTTACTTGACCTTCTCCAATGATGGGGCCTCAGTGCATCCAAAAGCTGAACCAGAGAAGGGTCACATCTAGTTTTTCACATCTTGGTCTCCTTCCGTCTAACAGCTGCTCTACAAAGTAGGTGCTCATTAAGTATTTTTTTCAACAAATAAATGCTTAAGAAGGAAGAAAGTACTAACTCTGGCAGGGAAGCAAAGACTTCTGAGAGTAGAGGGCATTTGCATCGGACCTTAAAAAGTAAAGAGAGGGTTGCCAGAAAGGAGGAAACGAAAGGGCAACTCAGGCTCTAGGTGCTTTCAAAAGAGACTCATGCAGCTCTACTTTGCTAGAAATTTCTTCCTTGTGTCAATCCAACCCTGTTCTAATTCTGCCCCATGAGTCCAGATGTCAGGTATGTGAAGAGAATATTCCTGAACATCCTCTCTCCATGGGAAGTGTCCCTGTTTGTTTCCAAAACTCCTCCTGATAGCATGATTTCAGAACCTTCACAGCTCTACAGTCTGTCCCCTGAACCATTCCACCTGCCACTATCCCTTATAAAGAGTAGGTCTCAGAATAAATCACAGGACTCATGGCCCATCATGAGCACATCCCCTGCCACCTCCCCCCCCACTCAGCTAACAAGCACAGGTCGGAGGACCTCGACGTGATCTGTTAGAAGAAAGCATGCCAAGAGCTGCAGCCACATCACCTCGTCGCCACCTGTCAGAAACACTCAGTGTCCTGTTGCTATGTCTTAAAATGCTCTTCAGCCCCAGACACATCCCTGCAGAAAAATGGATAGTCTTTCACATGTGCTCCTTTCACCAGCTTTTGGTACCCCCTGCTGGTGAAATTGTATGGCCCAAATGTCAAGAATCTCACAAGAGTCAGTGAAAAAAATCCCAAAGTTGGGAAGTCCCTCCTAAGTTTGGGAAACATTCAGGCTCTGGGGACTCCATGAGTGATGGACTTTGAGAGGTCCTGGCAATGTTTTATGGATTTCAGGGAAAAAAAAAAACATTCTATAGCTGTGGATGTTTGGTGAGCACTGAGGGGAAAAACATCTCAGACTCCTGTCTACATTCCTTCCACTCATTCCTTAAAGATCCCAAGAGCCTTTGTGACAACCTCCTTTCCACAGGGGGTAAGGGCTACATTGTTGCTGAAAAATACTTATTCGTAAGTGCAAATATTCCTGGTCTGGAGCAGATTTTATGAGGTTTTTCTTTCTCTTTCTTTGTATGATTCTTTTTTTAAAGTGACTCTAATTTGTAATCAGAATAGGATGACAATCGATGCTTCAAATTGTAGACTTTTAAAATGTGAATTTATACAACAAATTTATTGAGTACCGGCTATGTGCCAGATGCTTGGGATGAAGCTGGAGTAGGTGCAAGGAGTCAAAAGCCTCTTATCCCAAGAGGATCTTGCTCTAGTGGGTGAGAGGGTTGAATCACTGCAATTCTGCTCAACAAGTGCTTGGCTGACATGGCAACGAGGCCTTCCTTGATCTCCTGACAGAGTTCAAATCAGTTATTAGCTCTCTTACCATCCTACATGGTTCTCTTGACTGTATGATGTTATAGTTATTTTTGTATTTATAGTTTACTGCCTGTCTTTGTCATTAGCCTCTCCATTCTATGAAAGTCAAGGTCATGCCTGGTTTTTGACACAATGGAATTCGTACATCTGGCAAAGATTGTCTCTCATATCCGTGGGTGCTCATCAATATTTGTTGAATGGGCCAGTCCACCAAGAGGAGGAACCTGTATTCGTTAGAGGGTCAAGGGGAAATCTCCAAGGAGACTGACACTTGAAGGTCACTGAAGCTGGAAGGATGACAAGAAGGTGACCAGAGAGTAGAGATTCAATAAGGAATAGAGAGCACTGAGGAATGGTTGTGGAGGAAAGTAAGATAGTTGGTATGTTCTAAATGGAGATGTGTGTGCAAGGGAAGGCTGAGTGAAAGCCAGGAGACTGAGTCTTATATGTCCTACTCACCGTTCTTGAGTCTCCCTTTCTTAAAAAAAAGAAAATGAGGGGACTCAATTAAACCCTATGACTATAGGAATACAGTTTTTTCCTGTATACCTATGAAATTTCTTTCAAACTTATGTTTTAGATTCTGATAGAATATAGATTCCCCCAGCCATGGTTCGTGCTTTATTTCCTTCTAAATTGTCCCCATTTTTATTTTGTAATGCATCTGCCTGTTGCTGAAATGCATATCTATACATTTCAAAAATGGTTCTACAGCAGTAGGGTCTACATCACCATCGACACGGTTTCAGTCACAAGCTAAAATCTCAAAATATCATAGATGTGAGTTTTTGCTCACTCTCCAATTTTTAAATATCCATGTATTTTTGAAAAGTCTCAATTCTTCATTGCTTTATCCACCTGTTCAGAGCTACACAAACGTTTCTATAAAATGCCATTTTTCCTAGACACAGTGAGACCTGTTTTGTATTATTCTTCCTTAGGAAAGCATTGATTTGTGCTGAAGACAACTCTCTGTATTTTTTTTTGTCCTGAATAGAATGGGATTGCTTGAGAGTACTGCCCCAAGGAAATATCAAAGCCTTCAATACATAGTCATTTACAGTTTTAAAGTTAACTCATCACATTTCCTTTTATTTCCTGCTGGGGTGATGTGAGCAGAGCTTGGATAGAGGTAAAGGGTCTGCTGTCTGTCTTTTCAAATTTATGATTAAGAAGGTCACATATACATTTTTAAACATTCCTTTTTGATAATAAATGGAGAATAAAACTTCAAAATGTCATCAGTGGCAGAATCACTTATTTTCCTCTGGTGGGAGATCCCCCCGGCCTCTGTCTGATTGCCTTCCTGTGGTGCGAAAAGGTCCAACGGATCTGATGCTTCATTTCTTGTTATTTCTCCATCTGCCTGGAATACTTTCCCTTGTAGAGTAGTGTGCCCATGGCCAAAGCATTATAACCAAATGATACATTTCTATCCCTGAGTGCCCTTCTCTCCCCAGGCCCGTGGGGAAAAAAATGTAGAATTCCATCTTAGTCTGCATTTGTTTTCAAATCGTGGTCAGAATAAGGGAGAAAAAATTCTCCTTTGCTGATGCAGATTTCCTAGATCCAGATTCACTCTCCACTCCGTTCTCCCCTTACAGAGTAAGAAGTATGTGGGCTCTGGGCCTCCAGCTGTGTTTGTGTCTAACCTCTGGCTGAGCCATCCCATCGTGGGTAGTCAGGGGGAGAGAGGCATTAGTGGGGCCATTTATGCTTCTGGTTCCTTCCCTGTGATATTTCCTGGACTGCTGGGTCATCGAGAGAAGGCCTTTGCTTCTGTTCATGGATTCTCTCCACCACCTCTCCTTTTGGGTGTTTGTCCCTGTGTCTTTTTTTTTGTTCCTTGGAACCTACAGGTGGTAAAGAGTTTTCCTGTCTCTCTGTATCTTGCCTTGGGCTGTATTACACCTGCCCACCCTGGTCAATATTCTACTCTAAAGAAACACCCCTCAAGTTATCCTCATGTGAATGTGCCATCTTGTTATTCCTCTGTGTAATCCACACTTAGATCAAAGAGGTCGTATAGTGCTAAGCTGGAATGGATCCCAGATGAAAACCTCTAAAATACTTCTGAGTCTGGGTTTATCCTTTCAGATCATTACCTCCTGAAGTTGCCTATTTCATGATCAGGTGGGCTCAGCATTGTAAACTTACTTTCTGCATGGCACTGAATTTGATTTTTCTCCTTGTTGAGATAGAAATGACCAAAAATGAGTGTGAATCCAAATTCTGTGAAAATCAGAGAGACCTGGAAGAATTTACCCTCAGCATATTTAATTATAACCTATAGCCATTTATATCATAGAAATATAATAATAATGTGTCTAGATGCATGAATGTTGGAGAAACTCAGAAGAATCATGTTGGGTTTCTTAGGAATATTTAAAGAACTGTCATATGCAAGAGACTTTATTCATTTTTATATATCTGGCAAAAGACTGAAGTTAAAGTTTAGGGAGGTAGATTTCCAGTCCTCATAAAGAAGAAATTTTAACCCTTCAGCTTCCTTACTGTTGAGGTATCAAAGTCTTGCTATTGGGACTTCACAGTGGGGCTATTGGCAAGGAGATTCAGACCTTGGAAGGCAGTTGAACTTTAGTGATTATATAAAAACAAGAGTAATAGCTGCTGTTTGCTGAATATTTGCTATGCACCAGGGATCATACTCCATATATTTCACACATTATTTCATCCTCACAACCCTATGAAATCAGTCCTATTATTTGCCATAATATATGGTAGAAGAGTTCAGAATTTAAAGAAACTTAAGTAACTTTCTCCAGGTCAAGCAGCCAGCAAATAGTAGATAGAGGATATTAAGCCAAAACTGCCTGATCCCAAAACTGATGGTTTTAACTTCCAATGGATGGTGTCAGACTCTCCCAGGGAACTTGCTGGTCTTGTAAAGGTCCTGACTCTGTTTTCTTTCCATGAGTCTGGATGTCTGTGTATGTTTTCAACTCTCCAAATGATTTCAATTTACAGTGGAGTTTGAGAATCGCTGCTCTACAATATTATTTTTATTATAGATGCCCATCGTGTTCTAAAAGTATTATTCCTAGGGTGATAACCATGCTTCAAGTTTAGCTTTAACTTTTCTCCTTTCAAAACTAGCCTTACAAAACTAACTCCTTACAAAACTAGCCATTACCCACTGCCCAGCACAATCCTACCTTATTTCATAAATTCTGTCCCAAGAAAGCAAGATTCTATTTTTAATCACATTCTGAACTACGAAAACAGAAAGCTCAGTCAGCGCTCTTCATCATTTAAAAGGAGAGCAAGAGGAGTATCCTTCAGGTCCCATTGATTCCACCTATAAACTCAAGAACACGCCATTGCTATAGACGAGGCATAATGCATTTCACATTTCTGAAGAAATGGAAACCATTAACCTTTTGTGGGGGGATTAGATTTACTCCACCATGACTATGGAGCACCTGCCTTCACTCTGCTTCTGAGAACAAATCAGATTTGGGGCCTGAGGATGATGAGAGGGAAAAAACAGAAATCCGATCTCCCCAATGCTTTATGCAACTGGCACCACCTGACTGTGATTTTTTCTTCCCCTTGCACATGTCCCAAAGGAAGCTGGCCAAGAAACAGAAGGAGACACAGAGTGGAGCCCAGAGGGAGATGGGACCTGTAGCCTCGGCTGACAAACCCACCACCAAGCTCAGTGCTGGTCGCAATGAGGAAGGCTTCTCTTCCAGCTCTCAGGACGTTAATGGATTCAGTAAGTGGAGCTGACTAAAGGAGAGGGGGCAGCCTGACCCTAGCAACACTGCTGTGAGACTCACAGTGATCAGTTGCTAGAGGGTATGGTCCTGGAATGGTCCTGGGATTCCCTGGGACAGACCAAGGTAAAGGTTGTCCCTCACAAAGACTTGGGGAAACCTGTCCTGGGGCAAGATGTAGAATTAATGAATTTACCCCAGAGCACATGGAAATGGAGCCAAGCTGTCTTAAGTGCTTGTGACATAAATACAGAGACAGGTTAAAACTAAAAATAGCACCAAAAAATAAAAAAATTTTAAAAAGGAGGAGAACAGGGAAGGTGAGGAAGAAGAGGGGGGAGAGAGAGGAAGGGGAGGGGAGGAGAGAGGGAGGAGAAGGGTGTGGATATGCCTTTAAGGAGAAAAATATGCCATACAGAATTGACACTTATAAAGCAGTGATTCACATAAACCAGGTCATGCATTTGAGTGATGAATGATGACTCTTTCCATTTTTAGTGCTTAGTAAATTGAGGTTCAGAAAAGCAACTACTTGTGAGTTCCATGCCTTATGAGTAACATGTCCAGACCTGGATACCAGACCTCCCAAACCTTGGTTGTAACCAAACCATAACCAGTGTTCCAAGTGGCATTTAGTCAAGAGCCACACAAGTCCTCTTGTGAAGTTAACATACAAGATTCTAAGCTGGTGAGGACTTCAAGGTCAATCCTCAAGATTGGTAACACCCAAAGCCACCTTGGTCACCACAGACTCATGAAAATTGACATTGTTCTCTTTCCATCAGTTTCCCCTCTGGGTTTAACAGGAATGCTAGAGTCCCAGTCTTTGTTCCATATTGAGGAACGCAGGAAATTGAAAGAAATGTGGGCACAGACAAACCTCCATATATGCAGCAGCAACAAATGGGGTTTTGTAAAACTCACTCAGATCAATCAGTTCAGGGTGGTGCACGGTGAGAGTTGGAGGACAAGAAATAAATAGCCGTGGACCACCTTTGTCCTCACCATAGCTCTGTGAGGTACTGTTCCCATTTTACAGATAAGGCTGACATTCCCACAGTTCCACAGGTAATTCCTGATGGGTCCATAAACTAAGGGTCACTCAGACCCTTGATTCTTAACCTTAAGTGCAACATTTCTCTGAACACTTGGCCTACTCAATCAAATCCCCTGCAGGATGTTGGGGACGGGGAGACACAGGAATATGCATTTTGTAAAAGCCACTCAACAGGTGCTTGTAGGCACTCTGGCTAAGAACACTGAACTTGGAGGAAGCAATAACTGCCTTCAAATATTGATATGGTGCCTTGGGAAAGATATTCATTTTAAACATATAGAAGGTTGAAAGAATAGTAAGATGAATATTCATTTTCCCTTTTGCCTAGATTTACCAGTTGTTCATATTTTATAATATTTGCACTTTCTCTCTATATGTATATACATACATATGTGCACACATATATATATGTACATTTATAATTTGTGTATATATTTTTAATTTATTTATATATAATTACCCAAACCATTTAGAAATATGTTGCATACCTCGTGACACTCATTTTAGAATTATCATGTGTTTCCCAAGAACCAGTATGGCTTATCAGCATGACCACAATGGAATGATCTTACCTAAGAAATTTATCCTGCTATCAATGAAAACTAATGTGCTAACCCTTACATGAATTCCCTCAATGGCCCTGAAGTTGTTAATATTGTTTTTATCACTATCAATTACTATCCCAGGATCTAATCAATTAATCATTAATCCAGGATCTAATCAAGGTGCTCCCATTATATATGGTCACCTTATATATGGTCATTTCAGGATGCTGACATCTCTTAAAAGTCTAGACAATTTCTCTCATGAAATATCCCATAATCCTCATTTGTCTGATTTTTTTTCAAGATTACATGCAAGTTAAAAGCTTTGTGTTGCTTATTTATCTTTGCATCCTATCAATAGACTGTCTTTTGCTCTTCAGTGGTGCAACTGGGTTTGAGCATATCTTAAAGCTGAGCAATAGATTTTAAAACAAAGCCCACTGGCACATACTGGTTATTTCAAGAGCCATTTTTCCCTATGAGCAGAGCCAGTGTCCAGTCTGCCTGGCCATGATGCCAGCCTTTCTCCCATTCCCAACCCAAATGGATCACTGGGATTTATCCATTCTAGGGACTGGAAAGGGGCATGTTGACATAGGTTAGGTGAGACAGAACAAGGGACGGTCTGCAAAGAAATCCCTGTTCTGAGCTCCCTGAACCTCTGGGGAGCTCCTTACTGAATTCCCTGCTTTTTTGGTGCTGGGTCAGAGAAGCTCGTTCACAGTACACTGGATGGAACACATTGGCCAAGTCATGCCCATTCACTACAGCCTCTCCTGGGCAGCCTTTGTGCACACTGTCTTCTACTGATTCAGATGTCTTTGGAGGACTTAAAGTACCAAAAATATTAGGATCAGAGATGCATGAATGTTAATTAACCCTGAAATGGTAGGTATTCGATCTTAAGCTTTTTGATGTTAGGTGAGACCTTAGGTAACACTGATTTCTTGGATTTCAAGAGGAATCATCACTACCTTTTCCCCTATGAAGGAAAGCTTAGATTCCAAAGAGGAAATCTTCCAAGAATGAGGTAGATTGTCCAGCAAGAGAGGAAGAGAAGCATATCCAATGGAATCTAATTAGACATTTTAAAGTCCAGAGACACTCTTTCCAAATGACTGATAGATGCATACACAGATATACACACAGTGAATGTAGACTGGTTGTGTCTGTATGCAATTCATTTTAATAAGATTGCTTCTTAAAAAGAAAAATTTCTTCACATCTTTTCCCTCAGATTTGGGAAGTTCTCTCTACTATTGCATTAAAAAAACCTTTCAGTTCCCATGTCTCTCTCTTCTCCTTCCGGGATTCCGATTACTCTTATATTTCCTTTCTTTAGGGAATCTGACAGATCTCTGAGTTTCTCTTCTGTCTTCTTTTTTTCTCTCTCTTTTTCTTTCTTCATTCTCTCTATTTCTGTGTCCTCGAGTATGCTGATTCATTCTTCTATTTCATCTAATCTGCTTCCATGGCTTTTCCCTGAATTTTTGAGTTCCTCTATTGCTCCTCTTAACCAAACTAAAGTGCACAACTGGGGTAGGGGAGTGGGTGGAAGTGATCAGGGAGGGAAGGTGGTGGGTGTACCTCAGGGAATACAAAGATGTGAAATATAGATATAAAATTATTTTTAAATAAAGGAATGCTGAGAATCAAGAAAAAAATTAAAAGAAAAAGAAAAATTTCATCTGACATTAGACTCAATTATGAAGAAATTTTGAATTTGTTCAAATCAATGATTCTTTTAGGACTCTGCTTCTGATATCCTTAGGCTGTAACCATACACACATTCTGGGGATGCTTTTGATTGCCCTGGAATGTAGCAGGTACCTTTAAAAATGCCTTGGAATGGAACCATGGGGATGAAACTTGAGGGGGAGCATGGAATGTGAATAATGCTTACCTGGGAGATACAGAAATTGCTTCTGAGTGTATGTAAAATTGAATCTATTTTCAAGGCACTCAAGAAGTGACTGACACTTCTGCATCAGTGTCTTTAGGAAGCCTGAGATTATTTGCAAATGTTGAGGAAGCATGATGAGAGACAGAGCACAGTAATGGGTGTCACATCAGGAAAGGTTACAGAACAAGCCCTGAGCAATTATTTCATTCTGGAATAGGTGGGCCCTTGCCGAATTCAAACTCCACACCTCCCAGTGTGGGTTTATTTTCCAGGAGTTTCTGTTGCAAGTGACTGCTAACTTCCCCAACCACTTCTCAATCAAGCCTCACAGTCTTATAGGGGCACAGTGACCTCCAAGGAACCAGGAGTGACAGTTTTGTCGGCTGTGGGCGCTTTGCTGTGGAGTGCTTTGTTTGGTGTTCTTGAAAAAGAAATGCATGTCACCTTTTAGGAACAAAGAATGTGCATTGTTTTCAGTTTAAGGAAATGCTGGTTTTTCTTAAGAAATCTTATTTTGAGCTGATTGCCCTGTATACCTGCATTTTTTTTTTTTTACTGAGTTCTTTTGCTCATTAGCATTGTTTTCTGGTTCTTTCTTCTGATGCTTTCTTTCTCTACTCTTGCTTAAATCTTCTTTATGTTTTGTTCATAGTGCCTTCTTCTTGTTGTCCATTTCATTCCAAACCCAAAAGCTTCAGAACAAGTCCCTGTTGAATTCCCATGATCTGAGGGCTTGGTTATCTACCCTTTCCATAATGACACTGACAGACTCACTCACCCACTGGGTGCCATTAACTAATTCTGGCATCACTATTTTGCTGCCATTCTATTGAATTGTTCCATGGCTGGTGGGTGGAGGCAATCCATCTCTAAGGGCTGTCAGATATAGGGCCATCAAGCTGTCTGCTAAGTAAGGAAGTAGGTATGGTTATGGTCTTGGAGGTGAGTTTCAGTGGCCATTCTCTCGATGCTTAAACTATTTCTTTCCCTGTGCTATGAGTCTTGGGTACCATTTGCAGGTAATTACAAAAATTAATAAAGTAGGCATTGTCTCATAAATCATAAAACATATCTACTTGTAAGTTTTCATAACTTAAAAAAGTCTTTTGAAAAACACTTGTGCCATAGATCTTTATTCCTGTCTCATAGCTAGTATAGGTTCTATTATCCTGTTTCTACAGGTGAGACAGCCACAGATGAGGATCAGAGAGTCCCATGCCCCCAAATCACAAGTATTTGCAGAGTTTTAATAAGGATCAATGTCTCCTGATACCACTTAGCTTTTCTCTGCCCAGTTCCCCAGAGTATTTGGGAAATATCCAATAAGAATACCTATGATGAAACAGTGGTAAGAGAATCAACAGTTGGTTGAAGGAAAACAAGAAGATAAAGATCAAATTATAATTAATAGGCTACAATCTGAATGTGCAGATGGCTAACTTTCAAATTCAAAATTGGCTCTGAACTTTTTAGCAGCAAAACTTCTACTTCCAAGTTGGAAGATAACTTTTATTGGCCCCTACTAGGTGCTATATCTTGTACTTGTAGAAATCCACTCGTAGGTCTCCTAGGAACCTGAATGAAATATTGTTCCCATTTGGTAAATGAGAAAACTTCATTTCAGGGAATTGAAGTAAATAAGCCCAAAGTCTCAAATGCAGATAGTAAAGATGGATTACCTGGCCTGTGTTCCTTCTCCTGTGCCTTGAATGGTAAACCTGCATCACAGGTCTGAGAGGATGGCAGCAGCTGTGGGAGAGGGAGAGACCTGTCCCCATGGTCAGCCATCTTTGCAACCACATGAGCAGAAACTGTCATGGCTGCTCCCTGATGGAGACTGGAACCAGCACTAGCATGGAGCCAACTGTGGGGTGTCAGTTCTTTGAGACAGGTGGTAAAATATGATATCTTCGTCCATGGTCATAGTAATCCCATGCTGTTGTTATATTTATCAGACCCATTTTACTGTTGAGAAAACTGTTACTCTGAGATGCTGAAAGATCTCCTTCAAGTCACGTGATGAATAGACAGAGAGGTGTGGACCCCAAGCCAGAAGCTCTACTTTCAACAGCAAACATCTTTGTCTTCCATCGACCTTTAGTGTTCTCTCCCTCACAACGCCAAGTAAAGAGAAAGGAGCAAGCTGAATCACCTTGCTGGCAGGGGCAGCATCTCTTCTTGGTTTCTTTATCCACCTGAGTCTGAAATGTGCTGCAGGAGAGCTGCAGAGTGGATGTTCTCACCAGCCAGCCCTGTGGTCACCAGGCCACTGGATACTTCTCAGGAGGTGGAACTTCAGACCAGACAGTCTGTGCTCAGGTATTCCTGAGCTGGACCAATCCCTGGATAAATAGGGGAAAAAAAGTGAGCAAGGTTGGCTCCTCCCAGTCCCGGGGCAGGGCATAGATGATCTGACAGTGGGAATCTTAGCACAGCCCAACAGGGCCATAGAAACAACCTGCAGAAAGCACTCCTAGCTATTCCAGGAGCTGACTCTACTCTCAGAAACTAGTGCATTCCTGGTCTTGCACTTATTGGTAGGTAGCCATTATGCCAGCCCTTGTCTGCCCTCTGGTGTCACATCCAGTAATGAAATCAGTCTTTCCCTCCCCCTGCAATCAGACTGAGGTCCCTGGACACCAGGCAGGTCCTTCCTTCAGTCTCAGCAGCCCCACATCAGGGCCCACCAGTCTTCTCCAGCTGTCTAGCTTATACCCACCTACTCCAGAACTCATGATGTCCAGCCACGACTGCTCATTCTACCCAGGTGAAGGTGATTTGAAGGAATCCAAGGTTTTATAACTTTCACTTGGGCCATACTGTGGCTTCTCAATTGATTTGACCCAGTTAACCCTGTCTACTAAGATATTTTTGATTTCTGGCTCTGTCAATCCATGAATTCACTTAAACCTTCCAATTTAGGGGTGCAAAGGTAATAATGGCTATTTAATTATTCTATAAATTATGTAATTATTATATATAAATAGATAAGTATCATAGTAGCAGTTTTATCTATTGACCATCAATAATTTGCATTCCCAGATGAGGGCTTTATATTTATGATCTCACCTCTTTAATATGTTGGAAGGATTTAAAAAGTATTATAATTGTCCCTGATGATTTACAGATGAAGAAACTGTAGCTTTAACAGTAAGGAGTTTTCCTAAGTCTTCATAACCTTAAAAAGAAAAAGCTGAACTGGAACTTAAATGCAGGTCTGTCTGACGGTTCTAACTCCGCAACCAGACCATCCCATATACCACCATTATGTGGTAACTATTATCCTATTATAGACTTAAGGAAGCTGAGGTTCACAGACACCCACTCATTGGCTCAAAGCAGTGCTTCTCAAAGTGTAGTCCCCAGAGGAGTCAAATCAACATCACCTAGGAACTCATTGGAAGCAAATTCTTCCAAGTATTTCCAAATTCTTCCCAATGCTGAATGCACGAGTCTTGTGAGGGCCAAGGTAGGAAACAGAATAGCGTAATCACTGTTTTTAGTGACTTCACGTGATGCGCCTTCATGCCTGAGGATTGTTGTCAGACTCCAAAATCCTGTTGTTCATGTGCTAGGTTGTCTCTGTTAACAGTAAAGTTACAGGCATGCTGGGAGAGAAAGACTCTAACTCCCTTTTCTCAGTCTGGGTGCACCAAGGAAACCAAACACTGCCACTTGGACATGCTGAGTTTTAAATTTGCTAAATGTATATATGTATGTGTTTAAAGCTTCTATATGGCTGTGATGGCTCTTATACATAGGGGTCCACTCTCAACCATCTCTGGAATCTTCTCTTATCAAAACAGCAAGCTTCAGAATGGAAGGAGTGGAAATTTACAAAGAAGAGTGATCATGAGTCACACAGTGAGACCAAGTTCTCAACAAAGTATTGTGAAGAGGATAAAAAAAGTGCATGAAATTCTGTTTGCAGGGACAATTATATTTCCTGGTTCCTCCAGGATTAAATTGAATCTAGGAGAATTGAATGTTATAAGCTTGACACCTCCACTTTTATTGAATATTTTATGGGGATTATTGAATATTTTGCAATCATACACTTGCCTGACACATTAATGGACACACTTATTAAGTTCCTGGTAACACAAAGTTGGATGGAATTGTTTACTCCTTGGAAATACAACATGGACATTTAAGTGGCCTTCAGAAAGTAGACAAATTGCTTACCACACTCACAAGAGAGTTCAATCAAGACAAGTCTCAGAAAAGTATATTAGATTCAGAAGGGACAGAGTGAGCCACTACAACTTTGGATCACCACTTAATCCAGATTCCTCATGTTCAAGCTGAAGAATTAAGTCTCAGGGTATTTCTTCAAGGTCACCCATTGGATCATCTGGGCAACATTTGGAGAAACTGAACACTCTGGGCCTTTTCCCATGATCTCCTTTAGAGGAATGAACTGTGGTTAATATTGGTTTGTCTTCAAATATTCTCTGTGAACACCCCCCCCATCCAATTTCTGCACTAATAGAACCTTCTCACATTGAATTATACTTTTCATGACCTGGTTATGGGAGTAGATGAGGTGTTCCTTTAAGTATTCATTGAATGCCAACTGCATGCCAAGCTGTATAGAGATTGGAAAGGTAACTAATACATGATCTGTGCCTTCAAGGATATTACTGTCCTCCAAGAGGATACTAGTCAGTGGATTAATTTCAATAAATATGATAAGTGATAGAGAAAAGGCACATACAGTGCCCCAGGTACACTGATCAGAGACTCAGCGAGGGATTCATTCTGCCAGAACTGGACAATGCTATGAAAGGAAATGGATTTTGACTTGAAAGAAGTGCCAGAGGAATATTGTCTAAGGTATAATGGAGAAAGGGTTGGAGGTGTAAGGGGCATGGGGCATGATGGGCTTGGAGAAGGGATGTTACAATACAAGGTGCACTGTGTTGAGAAAATATAGCCAGAGAGGTTGATGAAACAGCAGCTAGAACCTTCTTGGGCAGGGAATTACATTTGTAATCTGCTTAAATTCACTCTCCAGAAAGGACAACCTATTTGGAAATTTGAGTGAACCCAGTTAAATGTCCTTGCATGTTGCTGGAGCTCAACCTCCTATTCTTTTTTTTTTTTTTTTGTATAGATTCAGCTTTCCATTGTACATAGAAGGGAGGCATATTATCAGCTATAGACCCCCACTTTCATTGTGAGCTGGCCCAGGCATTCCTTCTCAATAACCTTTCAAGAGTAAAACTACAAAGCTGATGTTGCTTTTGACAATTTATGCTAGGCCACTACATCTTGTGAAGAAAATAGAATTGTTCTCTACACCTCACAGGTGGTCCTGAATTACAACAGGGCATTTAGAAAGTGCTTGTTAAAGTAATCAGGGATAAAGAAGTGATGCTGGAAATGTAAATATATAGTTGCTAGGTAGCAGAATAAACTGAACTTAGAGACCAGTTTTTCCCCCTCAGCTCAAAGATACAACCTTGATAAGTTGAAAACATAGAGAAAAATTCTACCAGTTAACATTTCATGTCTAGTTACTGGACAAAGCATTTTGCATGCATTGTTTCATTTCATTTTCTCAAAAACTCTATCAACTAAATTAGAGAAACCGAGACCCGGAGAATTTAAGTAAATTCCCCAAGCAAACAGCTACCCAGAAGCCAAATCTATGGTTGAACCTAAACTCTTATTATTGACCTGTCAGCAACGTGTCCTTGAAAACTCTTTGCTTAACCTCTTTTTAAATTTTTCCTCTCCTTCCCTAACCTCATGTTTTTTTATTGGTTCCCGCTCTTGTTTTCAACCTCTAAACATTGAGGCATCCTTTTGCTTAGTTTAGAATCTTCTCTCTTTTGCTTACACACTCAGTGGATGTGATGACATTAAGTGAGATAGTGAGACAGGAAGAGACCAGATTTGGAGCCAAAAGAGGGAGAATTTAGATCTAGAAATGTTAGATTTGAGGTGTTACTGAGTCATTGAAGAGTGAGGTAGATAGTTGAATCTGCGGGTTTGGAACTTAGAGATACCTGAGTTGGAGATATAAATGTTTGCTACATTGTGTAGAAAGGTGATGGAATACCTTGCCATCAGTAAGGAAACAGAAACTCGTAGAGATGAAAGACATGGCCAGGATCGTGCAGAAAATTAGTGGAAGAGTCAGAACATTGAGCCAAAACTTACCTGTAGAAAAGCAACCAGGGAATGCTCTCAGGGAACCAGATACAAAGACACACCAAGCAGAGAGGCAGGGTCAACTGTTGGCAAGCAGGAGAGGCTGGGCTGCGAGGCAGATGAGTTCCCCAGCCCAGCCCTCCAAGAACCTTCACTCTCCTGGTATCTTTCTTGCATCCTTCTGGCATTCCTCTTCCCCCAGGTCCACCCTTTGATCCTCTTCTCCTAGGCCCAGGTGTGCCGACTTACACATGCGCACACCCCTGGGCCAGGCATGCACAGTCACAGGGAGTACACAATACCACAAGTGATAGTCATAGAGGCCAATGGTAGAAGGATAAAAGCCCTGATCATTCATCTACCCTAGAGCAACTCTACCTCAAAAGCCCTTGATATAATGGTCTATATATTACATGATGCAGTAGAGATATCTACTGTAGGTGTACAAGTTGCTAGGCTAATGGTGTTTGGATCATTAGGCATGTGATTCATCTCTCTTTAGGTGATTTACCTTTCACCTCATAACCATGTGAGTTGAACTTATTAATTATATAGAGACTGGAAATGAAAATAAGATTTCAATCTCTTGGCACTAAAACAAGAAATGTGTTAAATATAATAACAATGATACATCTATCAGAGATACCATATAAATTCATTCTGGACATGTTTCTTTCTCTTACATTCAAGTTCATCTCATTGCTAAGTTTTGAGTAGTCTACATCTTCAACATATCAGTAGATTCATCCACATCCACTAAGCCCATCCCTCTCTAAATTACGATCATCTCTCGCCCTGTAGACCCTAAATAATCTTCATGTCAGTCTGTGTCATTCTCTAGTCCATTTTCTTCTTAACAACTAGGAACAAATCTGAACATGTTACCTCATTCCTCTGTTGGTGAAAACAATTCCTTGACTTCTGATTTTTCTTAAACTACAAACTAAGTTCTCCATTCTGACCTTACATACAACTATTGTCCTGCCCGCCTGTCCCACTGCCACAGTCCACTGCCCCCTCCTCTGTCCTTTCCAGCCACACTACTTCTCTCACTGCTTTCACCTTTGCCATCTCCTTCCACAAGATAAGGTAATGTCAATCCAGAGACCAAATCCAGCCCACTGTCCACTTGTACAAAGATTCATTGGAACACAACCATCTTTACTGTTTACAAATTGTCTCTATGTAGCTGTAGCAGTTTTGTGCTATCAGTTGAGTTGAGCAATTACTACAGAAACCACCTAGCCCACAAAACCTAAAATATTTATTCTCTGGCCCTTAATAGAAATGTTTTCCAACTCCTCATCTAGAGCACATATATTATATATATACACAAATACATATATTTAGATAGATAGATAGATAGATAGATAGATAGATAGATAGATAGATAGATAGATAGATAGATAGATAGATAGATAGATAGATAGATAGATAGATAGATAGATAGATAGATAGATAGATAGATAGATAGATAGATAGATAGATAGATAGATAGATAGATAGATCTCCACACTCTTCCTCTAATTGATATCATTGGGTCTCTACTCATAGATCTCTTCTTTCTGAACTTTTCTCCCCACATCAGGTTATTTTTCTTTGTTATTTTCTGTCAGAGAATTGTGTTCTCTTTCACTCAACACTGACCTCATTTTCCAAATACGTTTTATTTTATGTCCATTTCCTCCCTTGACAGATGGCAAGCTCCAAGAGGGAAAGACCATTTGTTTTTTACTTAATATTGTATCCTTCAGCTGTAGCACAATGTGTAGCATAGAATAGACACCCCAAGCTCTTATTGAATTGTATGGATAGATGAACGGGTGGGTGGAGAGACAGCTGGGACTCGGGTACAACATTCCTGTATGTTAAGTCAGAGTAAAAAAAGAATATTTTAAAAGTATAAACTGACTACATCTTGTCCTGTTTGCTGCATCCAACACTGAGTATAGGAATCAAAGGATACTTCCTTGTCAGTCAGTTGATATCCAGTTCTTAGCATCTCTCCCACTCTTGCCACCAAGCCCTAGTCTGCCAACATTGAAGGGAATTTTACAAGTCCATTTTTATGCTTCCTGTAAAAGTGAGAGCTGCTACTCAAAATAGCATCAAGTAGTTAACCACTAACTTGTCTGAGAATGGGATACAGTTATTCGTCCAATCATGGAGAGGCAAAGGATCACATCTGATGGTCTTCAGGCCACTCACAAATATAGGCAAAGACTTGGGGGATGGGGGTAGCTGCATTATGGCTCTGTTAGTGGAAAAAGTGAGAAAAATAGAAAATACAGAAAACAGGTATAACAACAAACTATTATTTTCTATTGGTTAGATGGCATCACAAGTAGTGATGAGTACATCAGTTATCTAGAAAGATTCTGGGAGAAAATGAGCACCTGTTATATAGTTCAATCTATATGATAATGAGAAAGCTTCATATGGTTATCCACACCACTTGTCTTGCAAGCTGAGATATTTCTTTAGTAATTAATACTCACATTCTAGATATAAAAGAAAGGGTTGTGTACCATATTGGTTTTATTTGTGAGACAAAGCTAAGATCAGTTGATAGAATATCAACAGGTAATGGAAATGGGCTTCTTCATTGCTTCAAGATGATGGAATTGAATATGAAAGGACAAATGGTCAGGGTTTGATCATTCTGCATCTTCAATGTTAACATGGAAGAGGATAAACATGTTATGGCTCTTTGATTTGTTTTAGCACATCACATCAACACCTAATGTCATAAACAACAACCATTGTATTTTGCTCCTGGGACCAGGAGTAGGACATGTCAGGGATATCTTGTGTCTGGGGCTTGAAAATGTGGAAATAGCAGGAGTGACTTGAATGACTAGAAATAACTGAACAAACCTAGATATCTCAGGCCTCCAATCTTCATCAAGTGGTATCTTCTAGGAATGAAATACCCAAATGGGTTCATTATTTATATCCATGGCTTCTTGGATGGAATTTCCGGAATATCTGTGGCCCATAGGCATTACTCTCTTCCTGTGTCTCTAACTTTGGTTTCCTTGTAGCATGACAGAATCATGGCCATTAACCTTCTTGAACTTTTCCCCCAGAATAAATGTTCTGTGAAAGCCAGAAAGATTGCCACTCCTCTTAAAAACTAGGCTCAGCACTGACCAGCATCACTTCTGCTGTAGCTCATTATTAATAGCAGTCACAGGCTAGTCCTCTACCTCTCAATAGGGAAAATGGCATATGCCTGCAGACAAGGAAAGACTCAATGGTGGCCATCATGGAGGGGAACTACCACACTGTTTTATAAAAATAGAATAACTGCACAAGAACACAGAGGTGAAAAAGTCTCCCTCACTAATACAATCAAGAATAAAAAGGAATAGGAGATTTTCCAAATCTCTAATTGAGATTGATAATTTTTCAATCACTAGCACACCATTCAGATTTTCCAAACCTGCAAAGAGTTCTTGTTCTTGTGTGCAACTCCTTGTGAGTATGAATGCATTCTCTAAAATGTGTAGTACAAAAGATCTCAGCAACGTTAGCCTCCCTAGAGGTTGGGAGAGAATGTAAAGGTCAAGAGAGGGGTGTTTGTATCTGCCCAAGGTGCTGATCCTCTTTGCAATCTGACCATTTTCTCTAAGACCTTGTAATTATGAGTGGCCTGACCTCCCCGGAGTGGTGGAACCATTAAGCTCCATGACATTAAGTGGTGGGAGATTAACATGGAAACATAGTCAGGGACCATGTCTTAAAAAAAAAAACAAAACTAGAGTTTGAAACATATTACGCTTTCTGCAAGGAGCTAACACAAATTATAAGTAGAGGTGCAAAGTGGAGTCCAATTTTAGAAAGATCATCCTAGTGACAGTGAAGATAATGTATTGGAGTAGGAGTTAGTAAGACTAATAAAAAGTAAGTGCAGTTTCTATATTATATCACATTTGAGAAAAGTAAGTTAGTACAAGTACTGGTGCACACAGAAACTTTACGATGTATCCACACCCATGCCAACACATACTTACATATCTAATAACAGAAATAACAGTCATACAATCCAAGTACTGTGGCCAACTCTTTGTAAGGAAACAGATGGTAGAGAGAGGATTTTTTTTAGATTCATCTTGGAATTGTTTTGAAGTCCAGAAGTATTGTTTAGATGATGATGCTTACTCCATATATTCCTGATCAGTCAATATTTTGATGGTTTAACTCTGGAAATACTTGGACTTGCTTGATACTTGAAATAAATGTCTTTATTCAGTTAATGTCTCATTGAGCCAGTTCAGTTTTTCCAAGGTGAAAACCCCTTTCATCTTCGGGGACTTTGATCTAGGTTAGATGAAATTCCCTCTGATCTGCAGGTGTGACAGAGTCTCAGAAAGTAAGAGAGTCATTCCAAACTAGCAGAGCCATTTCTGTTTCTGCTACAATGCAGACCCATGTGGACTTCCACTAAGTCTTCTGCCAGCTGTGCTCTAGCAAATACTGGCATTTATGAATCTGGTCCCTGGACACTCTATCACTAATAACACTTCTTTTTCTGTCTCATCACTTTCATTTCAAATTGACCCACTTTCAGAGATTTACCTAATAATTCAATGAATTCTTTGCTTCCTCACAAAAATAATTTTTCCTGTTCCATAGAATATAATATAGTCTATTCTATAATTTAAAAATTCACCAGAGGGAGGAGGGAGGGGAAAAAATAACAGAGAGGTTGTAACCTAAAGAACAAAATAAAATAGTATAAATAAATAAAAAATAAAAATGCAAATATTTCCATGCCACTGCCCAACTGAAAACCTGTCATGGACTCCTACCAATTGTCCTTAAGAATTGATGGGGAAATGAGAAGCTTCAGGCATGGAGATGACCAAGGTTACTCTTAAGTTTTCACCCAGTGGTGAAGGTAGGATACCATGTAGGATACCACAGCAGTGGTCTTGGAGAAATACAGCAGGTGCACTTTGAAAATACACTTCTTAGGAAGTCCTAATCCTGGTATTTTTGTCCTAATCAGTAATTCTAATGGCCTCATCACCAAATAATGACTTCATTGAACTCCATCCAGAACTGGCCTGAAAAAGAAAGAAAACTATCTTTAGAACCGCTTTGTGCCTCCTGCTTCCTCTGCACTTTAACCTCTCCCCTCTCCCCCTAATTACTCAACACTTCTAGTTGTTTTTCCTTCCCCACCCCCATGCTTTAGTCACTGCTTAACTTTCTTCAGTTTTACTTCTTTCTGGGTTCTCCCAGTGTCTAGGGAAATCTGAAAAGCCAGCCTTCCTTCACACATTAAGGGATATAGTGCATTGTGTTAAAAGAGCTGAGTAAAAGAGACTAACATTTCTTGAGCACTAACTATGTGCCAGGGTCTGTGCAGAAGGTTATCCATATACCCTTTGGGTCTCACAGCCTCGGTGTTAGGCACTAACTTTCATTTTCCACTGTATAGACTGAAGTTCAGAGAGAGTAAGTTATTTACTCAGGGACACACAACTAGTAGGTTTGAGAATCAGATTGAATATTTCTCTTGCATATGATCTTACTCCTATAGTGTATTCCAGCTCAAATCATGTGTAGCAGGTGGACATTTCTAAGGTTACTGAGTTACTAAGGTATGTTTTGATACTGATGTCTTCAAATCCAAGAATAGAGGCTGCTCCTTGCTCTATCCATTTCTATGATTGCCCTACTCTCCACAGTGGTTAGAGCATAACAGTCATCAGACCCTGCCACCATTAATTCATTCAACAATAATTGTTGACCACATAGTATGTGCTAGACATGTTACCAGCTGTCATGCTACATCAGTAAATAAAGTAGAAGAAAAGTTCTATTTTCATAGAGCATAGGTGGTTGTGGTGGTGTTAAAGAGTGGAAAAAAATAGGAAATAGACAATGGTCAATAAAAGATAAGTAAATAATATAGTATTATAGAAATAAATAAATGCTTTGAAAAAATGAAACAAGATAAGGGTATTAGGAATGATTTGGGGAGTTGTATTACAGTGTTACAGAAGATAAAATTTGAACAAAGACTTGAAAAAGATAAGATGAATGAGTCATGTCTGAAAAGTGTTGCTACAGGAGAGTCCCAAGGCAAGAATGTATTCCAGTGTGTTTGAGGAAAAACAAAGAAGCCAAGACTCTGTTCCATCTGTGAGGATTCACAAAACACTGTTTTAATAATGAAAAAGGCACTGATATTTATTGTAATAGGACTTAGAAGTCAAAGCAGCCCATGAGAAGTGTGGACTTATCTATATCCTAATTCTGCCAGAACCCCCCATTGTACATGGATTCATACAAGATATTTCCAAAAGACAACAAAGATGCTGTGTCTAGAAGGGTGGAGTCCTGCCACCATCGAATCCTTCTGAAGCAGAGAGTAATCTCTGCTTTCCTCTATCTCCTTGTCCACAGTAAAACCCTTCTCCATATTTAATAAGAATCTCTCCTAAAGGCACTGCTTTCAAGAGCTCTCCTTGGTACTGATTCTCATGTTCCTTAGCCACTGAAGAGGTGACATTGAACCCTGCCTCTACTGTTACTGAGCTCTGTGTTGACTCTTCTATGACTATATATTAGGCTATTTCAAGTCCACATTTAGGCTAGTTACCCATTCTTTGACCACTGTGACTCCTGCCCCCACCCAGGATCTAGTATACATGTGCATCATTCAGATTTACTCACTTGTTTCTTGATTGGCAAGAAGCCCAGTGTAATGTTAGCTGGCACCATCACTTCTGTCATTGTTTTCTAAAAGCATCATCACTTTTTCAACTGACCTAGACATGGTTTTTAGTTACCATTTCAAGTCATTTATTTCACATGAAAATTTATTAGTTAGACCATTGTTTAGCAAATTCATCACATCATTGTACTTTTTACTTAGCAGAATCACTTAATTAGTGTTTTATTACTGGAATTGACTGTCAATTATGTGGCTAATTCATTTCCTTAGAGAATGAATTTTTTTATCTGGGCAAAGTAATTCAATGTGCATTGTTAACTCTTCAGTGATTTAAGGTTGTTGTCAAATGCCATTCGCGTCGTAAAAAAAATAAACTATTTCCTTTGAAGTATCAGATGTTGGAAAAAATCTTCGGGAAAGTGCAGAGACACTAGTTGAGAACATTGCATGAAGTAGAACTTTCCATTAACTGAGTAGCTTAGAGTACTTGGCACATCTATATAAAAATTAACTAAAGGTTTTTTTAAATTGGATCCATTAGAATAAATCATTATGATATACTCGAATATGTCTGTATTGCTCTAATATCTGTACATGCTCTTTCATTGGCACTATCTCTCGGATTCTTATAAAAATCATTGTGAAGCAGCATTGGCATTTGTGGTTTAAAGCTTCTGTGATAGCCCCAGTGATCCTTCCCTATTCCTGAATAATCCTTCCCCTTAAATGCTAGCTGTCTAGTAGCTTGTTTCTAAAGAATGGAATATGACAAAGTATTGAGATATCACTTTCAAAGTTAGGTTATAACTTCTATCTTGGGGGCTTTCTCTCATTTGTTTGGGCAAAGCATTGAGTGAAAAAGGTCTGGCAGACCCTCAACAAAAAGCTGAGGCCAATATTCCAACCTATGAGGAAAAATAACTTTCTAACACTCACCAGAGTGAACCTGGAATCAAGTAGAGTCTTAATATGCAACTACAATCACAATTACAGGTCAAGGTCAACTTCATGGAGACCTTGCACCATAGGTACCTAATTAAGCTGCACACAGATTTCTGACCCACAAAACTGAGGTAATATATCCTTGTTATGTTAAATTGCTAAGTTTTAGGGTATTTTTATTAGCAGTAGATAGATAATATGTGGCTTAACATGAGATGTTCTAGCAATTCTGCAAAAGCTTTTTGATTGATAAACAGAACCAAATTCTGATACTAGTTTTACTGAAGCACTTCAATAGACAAAAACTTTGAACTACTCTCAATGCAACTTCCAGTTATTGCTTAAAGCTTTAGCATCCTACCAGGGCCATGATTCAAATAGTCTCTATGAATATCATCCCCTTGTGACCTGTATACCTTTATTGTCATGGGAAGCATCCACTGGCATTCTGGAGAGCTGATAAGCAGGCTTGTGAGACTGATCCTCTTTACCATGTTTTAATCAAGAATTGAATCAAAATTCCCCACTCTCCCAGAACTGCCCTGGATTCCATTAAATGGTTATGGTAGTAGTTCCCTAACATGGCTGGCCTCAATTAAAAGTGACTACATTCTTAAGTCCAGGGTATAGAGCTACAGAATCTAGACTTAAGAGGTTCCCTGGGTAACTCCTTTAGCACAAGGCTCGGGTATCTACTGTATAAAAAATTCATTGCACTGATTAGTTTCTATTAATCAGCAACAAGGGTCTTCCATGTTACCCCTAAGTGCACACACTGCTTGGGATCCATTCATCCCAAAATAAAGGCCATTGGATTTGGTTACTTGAAAATTTTGTTTGGTTGGTTTTGAACATTGCCAGGATGTATTACCTCATTCATCTGCTAAGAATAGACAGGACAGCGCTTGCTTTTTATGAGCAACTTTAGGCCATCGATAAGCAAATCATACTTCTTAACATTCACCTTAGAGACCATCTAACCCCTGGCTACTCAAAGTGCAAGTCCATGACCAACAGCATCAGCTTCACTTGGGAGCTTGTTACAAATGCACTCAAAGCTCCTATTCTGGACCCACTGAATCTGATTTTAAACCACCTTCAGAAATGTCTATTAAAATCTGAAGATTACTAGGATAACCCAACTCAATTTTAAAGTCAAGTTCCACAGAAGTAATCGTGCAGTACAATTTAGTGATAAAACCAGGATGAAAACTCGGTCTTATAACTTCAAAACTATCACTCTACTGGCATACCATTGCCTTGGGGGTTTATTACATCCACAAACTTGCCATCAATACCCAAAGCATCATTTGACATGGAAGACAGAAGGTTCTGCTCACCTAGCACGACAGCAAACTCATTTCAAGCAGATGTTGCACTTTGAAATTTCCTTTCCCAGACAAGTTTAGTCATTTCATTTTCTCTTACACATCAACAAAAGACAAAGTCACCTGTCAAGCTGAGGATTGTAAAACCTGTCAAAATTGAGTTTTACTAGTTAGCTAAGTATTACTCTGTAACTGTTTTTGCACACCTTTGTCTTATTATGATTTTGATGAATGAGAGAGAGAAAATAAGACCAGCCCATGTTTTCAGTGGGAGGGATTACTTTGGGCTTTTTCCATCCATCACACATTTTCCTATGCTGGTGTGCATTTCAGGGTGCAGTGCCACAGAGACAACACAAAGTGCCCAGCTAGTTGCTTTCAGTGTGAGCACAGCACAAAAAACTCTAAATCATGTCCAACCTCAGCTGGAGTTGCAGAAACTGACAGTATCAGGTTCACCCACTGAGTTCAATGTTGCTAAGGCCACCCAGGATCCAGTGTCCATCCCTGGGTCCCATATCCAGCCCTGGGTCTGGGGGGAAGGGGAAACTCAGAAGCATGAGGGAGCTTTGGAACTGCTTCAGCATCTTGACTGCGGTGCTGGAATCCACAAGTGATTCAATTATGGGACACTAAGTACACGCATGCGCACACAGGCACGTGCATGTGAAACTGATGAAACCTGAATAAGGGCGCCAGAATGTACCAGTGTTGATTTCCTAAGCATGACACTGGACTTCACCTATGTAAGGTCCTCGCATTGGGGGAAACTTGGTGAAGCTTACTAAGGACCTCTCTCTCTTCTAACAAGTGCATATGAATGTTACAGTTATCTCAAAATTTCTTCTTTTTTTTTTCAAAAGCTGGGGAATTGGTGATAGACTGATAACCTGGCCACACCAGGTATTCAAAAATGTTCACGGTTTCCCACTGTATACTAACCTGCGCATCCAACCCAGTGTTAAAAGGGCTCTACCAATATCTAACAGTTGTAAAGTGATTTATTTGTGTCTTGTTTCTTAATCATTTTTGGTATTTTTAAGGGGAAGAGCCAGCTTTTAGCTCTCCTCAGGTTCTTTGTTGTATCTTTCCTTTTTTTGTGTTTCATTAACATCTCTTCCTGCTTGTATTTACTTGCTTCTTTCAGTGACTACTTTTTATCTCTAGAAGCCACATTTGTATATTTAAAATCCACTCATCTTTTTTCATGATGTATTACATTATTGCTGTGGTTTGTAGCTTCTGTTTTTCTCTTTAATCAATCTAAATGTATTTATTTTACAGTCTCTTTGGTGTTTTATATTTTCAATTCTTGCGAGGGATGTTTCTCTGAGTCTCACATCTGCCAGCTTGCCCTCATGAGGAGAAGCTTTCTCACATTTCATCTTTGTATCTTTAGTGGAGGTGATGTTGTTTGTGGGAATTAACGTGTCTTGGATTATGGAAATAGCTCTATAGGGTGGTTTCTCATTGCTTGGTAGGAAGTAGGGTTCTCAGTGGCATCACACAGATTTTATAGGCAGATTTCTAGGCATGAGGTTGCTCTGTCACACAGATGACCTACACGTAGACCCCAGGCCCACACATGTTGAGGTTTCTTAACATCAATGATGTGAAGAACACATCATTCTTTTTGCTCTTTAATCTCTACTTGAAATCTGTACACTCTTTTTCTTTTACTGATGCTCCTTTGCATTGTAACAGTATATAAAGCTCAGGTGCACACCTGAAATCAATATGGTACCTTTCTTTTTCTTCTGCTAATTGATACTTTTAACTTAAGCATAATCACATACATGTACTTGAAATTTGATCAGTTCATTAAATATAATATCAAAATAATATATATTTGCAGTCTATTATGAGAGGTGAAGAAATTGATAGAACTTTATTTCTAGCAATCTGTCAGTGATCACCCCCTCCCTGGTCTTTTTTGACAAAGATTTAGGTAAAGAATTTTCATATTAGATTTTTTATGTATTTTCTCTTTACAAATATTGTATACCTCATTCTGTTTTGATTAATATTTATTTTTATTTTATATTCATATCTGTTTGACTAATCTTAGTGTCTAATAAGTCAATTTTATAACATTGTTTCCTCCATTTTTATGGATTTTTTATTTTATATTAATTCTTTCCCTCTCCACGCCCTACCTCCCCAAGACTCTGGGAAAGAATTGAGTCAGTATGTCAGTTAATGTTTGTGTAGCAGAAAACATCTTTCTGTTGTCTCATATGTGGAAAACAGCTTACAACAATATGTAATATGTATAGCATTTTCTCCTCCAAAGTTTTGTTCCATTCAGGTACTTAAATTTGAGCAACAGAAAATATGGTTAGTATCATTTCTTTTCCTTTATAACCATTGTTTTCAGTCTCAGTGTTTATCTGAGTATTTCTACATCAATGTTTAAACAATGGTATCAGGAGACTAGTTCTAATTTTAACTTGTATATGGGAAAATCCTTCCATGTGAAGATTTAGGTTTTTATTCTGCCAAAGAGCTGTCTTTATATTGCATCCTTTATTATTTCTTCTGTTTCATTTTTTCTGTTCTTTAGCAATTCCAATTATCTGTCTTTTATATGTCTGTTTTCTTTTCTCTGAAAATGTCTTTTGCTGCGAACACCAGAACACACATGAACCAATGATAAATACAGAGGAAATAGAAGTCTCATTGTTCTCATTCCCTGGCATTTTCACTGAACGTTTCTCAAATTAATTCTCCACAATTGCCTGCCTGTGGCTTATTGCCATTACAAATTCCAATGTCCATTTTAATTCCATGATTGCATTTTGGCTTTCCTTATAACCTTTCCTTGCTTCACCCAGCAAATGTTTGTCTAGTTGTTTCTCTCTCACACACCCCTCCCTCTCTCTTTTCCTCCTTCCTTTCCCCCACCCTTCCCTTCAGATGTGGTCACCATAGTGTATCCACCACAAAGCACCCATTATCCTCCACCTCTCGTGGTCAACTATATCTGATGATTCAGAGAAATTGTAGTCTCTTCCAACTTTAGCATGGAAATAAACCCTATGCTGGATTAGGTGAAGGATGGTTTTATAAAATAGCAGAGATTTTTAAGTGTGGTGATAGCCACAGCAATAGAATAAAATACATGACTGTGGAGTGGGTCATGAACAAGGGAGTGCTCCCTGCATGCCCTCTGTGAGTGCCCATTTGTCCAGGAGGCCTTCTGCCCTGAGTCAGGGAAGCTATTGTTTCTCACTGCCTGTTCCACACCAGGTGGTATGAGCACGTACCATGCATTATCTCTTCACATCCTCAAAATACTTATTTTTCCTGTAATAAAGAGCCTGTCTTTCAGAAACGTTAGCTAAAATCGTATGATTCCACTCATATATGTAATACAAAAAAAGAAGCCAATGAACAAAACAAAACAAAATCTCTTAGATTCACAGACTCTAATTCTGGTGGCTGCCAGGAAAGAAGGGAACCCGGGGTGGGTGAAGTGGGTAAAGGGGGTATTTTGCAACTGTCCCAACCAGGTAGGCTCATTGTCAGGTCTAGCAGTGAAAGAAGAATGTCAGAGCCCTTGGTAGTTTTACAGCTGATGCTTTCAGAGAGCCAGGGCACAGGCACACCAGGCAGGGAGGCTGGGCCAATTGTATGACAAACAGGCAAATAGGCAGGAAAGGCCAGGCAGGTGGGGCTGGGAGGAAGTAGACAACCAAGCCTCCCAATCCCTCCCAAATCTCCCAAATCGTTACACTATTTCTTTGGGTGCTTTTTCTGGCTCTTGTCCCTCTGGTGTTTTTCTCTCCCTCTCTCTTTCCCTCTCTCTCCCCTCCCCTTCTCTCTGTCCTTCTCTCTCCCCCTCCCTCCCTCCCGCTCTCCCCCTCCCTCTCTCCTTCCCTTCCCCTCTCCCACCACCTCTCTCTTTTCCTCCCTTTTTCCCTCCCTCTCTCTCCTTTTAGCTCCTTCCTATGCCTGTGCCCACTTAAACATGTGTACACCCACTGGGTCAGGTATGTATGGTCATGGGGAGGGCACAGTGCCATGGGTGCTGGTCATAGAAGCTAGTAGAAGGGTAAGTAAACCTTGATGACTCATTTACCATAAGAGAATCAAGGGTATGGTGATAAATGGAAACTTGGCTTTTGGTGGAGATCATAGTGTAAGTTATACAGATGTCAAATCAAAATTCTGTACACCAGAAACTTATATATTGTTATCAATGAATGTTATCTCAGTAAAAAGAGAAATCTGAGAAAAAAACCTTTTAGTCGCTAGGCCAAGGTCACACTGCCAAGACTGTCTGACTAGGGACACAGACCCCATTTTTGGTCTGATTCTGGAACCCGGTGGCGTCATTTCTCACGGTACAGATTTTCTCTTCTCCTAGGCCATGGGCAGGCTGTTTCCTAAATAGTTAAGTAAATATTGTAGTAGGCACTACAACTAGCATTCGTGAGCAGTGACAACTTAAAAATGGTTAAAGGCTGATTTGAAGAAAATCTTTAATGACATAATTGCATAGATCCGCACTATGCAAGCCAAGAGTCAGAGACTAGATACAGCTGTTGAAGTTAAGCTAAAGATGCTCAGACACACTAACCGCATTTTGAGCTTGAGCAACACAGGTGACTGGTAGGAGCAACACAGGTGACCGGTGGCTACCGTACTGGACAGTGTGACTGCTGAACACCCCGTCATTCACCCCATGCTGTGGGCAGTGCTGTGTGCAGTGCTGTGATAGCGCTCTCTTACAGTATCTTTCTAGAAATCACTCCAGCCCTCAGTTAGTTCCCTTTAGAGTCTGACTTGGCTCTGGATAAGACTGTGCACAACTGCACTGTCTGTTACAGTGACCACGATGTTCTGCGCACTGCAGACACAACTAATTTGAATTGAAATACTCCATCAGTATAAAATGGGTAATGAATTTCAAAGCCTTGGGATGAATAAAGAATGTGAAATATATCATAATCATTTTACATTGATTAGATTGAAATATTATTTGGGATGTATAGGTTAGATCAAAGATATAATTGAAATCAATTTCACCTGTTCCTTTTTCCCTCTTTACTGTTCCAGCGAGAAAATGTTCCATTACATACATTACATACAAATGTTCCATTACATCTCCCTCCAAATCTCTCTGCCCTACTGTGTCACTAAGTACGCTCTCTTTATCTCCTTTTTCTCTGGATCTGCACTGCCCAATAAATACAATAACCATAGCCACAGGCATATATTCAAATTTAAATTGATTAGAATTAAACAAGACATAAAACTCAATTCTTCAATCACTTTAGCAGCTGTGGTGAATGGCTACCAAATCACGCAATGGGAGTCTAGGTTATTTCCTTCATTGCAGGAATTTCCATCAAAGTGTTGATGTACGTTATGCCAAAAATCCCAGAGATGGGGCTTGAGTGCCCACAGGTGGGGAAATGATATCATAGTACCTAACTTTGTGGCACAACATTCTCCCATCTCCCAGGTCCCCACCCCCTCCCACCTTTGCTAGACTTGTTTAACACACCATTATCTCATCCCTCTTGCAAGGGCTGTGGGGTGCTTATCTCCCTCTGAACACACTTCCTTCCAGCCTCCTGTACGTGCATGCTATCTAACACTGTGCTTTGTACATATAGGTACTCAGTAAATATCTTTTCCCAGTTGGAGTGCAATTCCTAGCAAGTGATTGGAAAATACGGCTGAAGCTATGATGCCTGAGAGCGGAGTGATAAAAGAGAGAAAAAGTGAAAGTTAGGTTCCAAGAAAGAAGGAAGAGGAATTGGTAGAGAGACAGAAGGGGGGAAATCACAGAAACAGTGGTGACCCTGGGCCTCATAGATGTCGAGAAACACCTCTTGCTCCCCACAAGCCCCTCACAGTCAGTGACAAAGATGTCACAGGGGAACTCAGAGGCTTAGGCAGTAGCTTTAGAAAAAGTGCATAAGAAATCCAAAATATTATTGTATGATAAATAAGCATGCAAGGCCTATAAATGAGAGGTCGAAATGGCATGAAAATTAAGGGTCTGGTGAGGGGGGAAATGAAAAGCTGCTCTCCCTGGCCCAGCTGGTATGAGTGAGGTTTTATGAGCACCGCGTGGACTGAGCGCCCTTGTTGAGTTAGCAGCAGACTCGCACATTAGTTTTAAAGCTCCCTCTCGAATAGGAACATCATAACGCTTTTTAATTGGGGCTGATAAAAACGTAGCATTACTTGTAGGTTCCTGAGAGAAGTGAGTTGTGAAATTGGGTTTTCATTAAACCTAATGATGGAAAATTAAGTATAGTGCGTCTGGTGAAATGGGGTGTGATAAAAGGCATCACTTCTACATTATCGGAGGTTAATAAGGGAATAGGTGAGGTAAGATACATTGGAAAAAGGAGTCCAACTAGTTGAATTAATAAACCTTGAAAATCCCTTGGTTCCGAGTCTTCATAGCATCATTAGCATCAGCAATGACATTTTTACAAATGTTCCAGTCATACAAGTTGTTCAATTTTAGATGCATTTGTTTTCCATGCCAGTGTTGGTTTTGCTGACAACAAGTTTACAGTCTGTCTAGCATTGTGTTTAAGGGAAATGTCCATACTGGCAGCTATTTGGTCTTCGAAACATGTGGCTTCTCTTGAAATTGGCCAGGTACCTGGTATACGATGGCTGCCTTTGCTGGACAGCTGGTCTACCAAGTTGTCCATGCCCCTTGCCCTTTAAGAGACCATGAACGTGGGAAGACATCTGTCTCCATATGTGGTGCTAGGTTCCATGTGAAACATGTATTGATTCCAGCTCATCTCCTCCATCCCCCAAAACCACCACATTAGCACACAGCCCTGTTCATGGACGGGGCCCTTATACTCATGGCAGCTGCAACACTTACAAAAAACAGTAGGAACCTTTAAAGATAGGAACTCTTCTTAAAACTATCACTTTCCCAATAGTTTGAAGATTCTCACATACCCACAGCCTTTTAGAGCCACTTTCCCCCACCTTTGACAGCTCTGCCCCCCTCACATTCACACCCACCACCTTCACTCTGTATCAGTCTCTTTGTTCTTGCCAAAAAGCGCTTACCTATTTCTGTTCTCCAGCTTCCGTCCTCATACTTCAGATGGTGCCTTGTGTCTGTTTCCCCTGCTAGACCCTGGAGCCTTGAGTGTGGATTCTGGAGGACTCTGCACTTGTGAGGAGCATGGGTTTCTCAGGCTCTTCTTTGCTTCCGTACAACTAACCTCTGTGGTCATCACCTATGGCCTTGCTATCTTCCCAGGTTTCATTATTCACATGTGATATCATGTTATTGCAAAAAGTACTTGGGAACTCCAGCATGGGGGTACCTGTTATTGTGGACACCCAGGCCAAGAAGCTGGAGAGCACCAGCATGCACATCTGTACATCCAGACACCTGGGCCTAGAAGGGAGCATTCAGGCAGGGAGAGAGTAGAACCAGAAAGAGCACAGAGACTGTTGGGGGCCTGGGAGGTACAGGTGCTACCTGCTTCCCTTCCCACCAGTCTGTTTGTGTGTCTAGTCCCCTGATTCAGCATTAAAGGTATGATGGAGGCACCAAAGGCTCCAAACTTCTCTTTTTGTCTTCCCAAACCTTGAACCTGCCTTGCCTGAGACGGTTGTCCATCAGCATGCCAAAGCTGACCAGAGTTCCCAGCATAGTCTCAGTTTTCGGCAGTTCCAACTCCTGATCACAAGGGTATGTTGGAGAAGAGAGACAATCCCACCTTTGCCAAGTGTATATTTCAGCAAAGCCAGTGATGATGTGTTACCTGTAGCCTCAAATCCTGAAAGGGAATAATGTCTTAAGTGCGGTTATGAAGGTTCTGCTGACATCTGGCCCAGGCCTGCCTTCCTTGTGTATAAACCTATGTGCTCTAGAGCTTTCTATCAGCAAGCCTTCCTTCCCAGGGACAGTTTTTCTCATGTGGTCCATAAAGTGCATTTCCCTTCACACACAGAGTCAGTGTCTGATGGATTGTTGTGACATGACAGGCAAACAAGTTGTGGGAAACATGGATTTTGAAAGACACGCTGTAGAGGAGTGGAAACATGTGCTGTGCTTCCCAGGAATGAACTTGGCATTGGCCCAGCGAGCGCTTGGGGGTGCTTTCCAGTGCTGGAGCATGTCTGAGAGAGACAGACTGGGCCTGGCAGCTCTCATCTCTCATCTAGTACTGGTTGCAATGGGAGGGCCCAGGAAGGAAACTGTTCATGTTTGGGAGCAGATGAGACAAGCAATTAGATGGTTCTCTCCCTGAAAGACTGACAGTGTATGACTGGCAGAGAGGTGATAGGGCAAGAAGTGGATTTAAGGCTCTAAGGAACAAGGGGATTCAAATCCAGTCTAATCTTGTGCAAGTTTCTGGGTTGGCCAGAAGCTGCCAGGATTCTTACAGAGGAGAGTCTAGGTCATGCATCAGAGAGCGATTATCAGGAAGATGAGGCATGAGACCCAGGCCTGAAAGAAGGAGCTGGTGGGACTGAAGGAAGCTGTTCCGGCTCCTGTAGCTGCACTGTGAGCTCAGCAACATTCCTGAGCAGGAGTGCCCCATGGGGAGGCTGGGCAGCAAGCAGCAGGCTGTAGCTGGTGCAGAGTCCACACAGGTGCCCACAGTGGGAAAGGGCCCACTGAGCCTCCAAGACCGGGGTCCCAGTGCACCACCCCAGGACAAACTAGTGGAAAAAACAGGTGCACAAATGGACAAGAAACAGACACGTGTCTCTGAGCCCCAGGCCCTCACCCACAGGCAGGCACCAGAGACCCTCTGGGGACCACAATTCCTAAACCAGAGATTGCTCCGATGAGCCTGGCCCCTCCTGCCTCTGGGATTGGCCTGGGGCAGGGCTGACACAGACAGGCATGGCAGCCAACCTGCACTCTTTGTGCCATCAGTATGAACCCTTGAGAAAGAAATGAGTTGGGGGTCATTGCATTTGTTGCTGTGTTTGATTTTTCACTGGCCCCCGGTGACCTGACCAGGGAAGCAGGGTGCACCTCCTGGACCCTGCAGCTCCCTCATCAGTGGTGCCCTGCATTAGTGTTCTGCCCTTCTTGGGTGAAGCTGTGTGCAGAACAGGAGACAAAACTCCCATGGGTGATGGTCTGTTCCACCTCCTTCTCTTTGAAGCAGATGGCAGCCGTGGGGAGCTGTCCCAACCCACCCTCACCATCCAGACGCACCCCTACCGGGCCTGCGACCCCGTGGAGATGAGCTATCCCCGCGACCAGTTCCAGCCAGCCATCCGGGTCGCTGACCTGCTGCAGCATATCACCCAGATGAAGAGAGGCCAGGGCTACGGGTTCAAGGAGGAATATGAGGTAAGAGACCATCCCGTGGCAGAACTTGCTTCTGGGTTCAGAGGCTCTGTGGGTGCTAATGTCTGGCTTCTCAGCTACGATCCTCAGACCAGCAACATCACACTTGTGGAATCCCTTTGAACCCACATCTTCTTTCAGTAGGAAGACAGAATGGTCCAAGCCGCCTTCCCATGCTTTGTAGAGAAGCCAGCACATCTCCAATGTGGAGCGCTGGAGACTTGCTTACTCCTGGCCTCCTGGTCTCATAATCATGCTTCATTTATGTTCTCTCCCAAGTCCTCTCTGGCCACCAGAGCCTGCTGTTCTGTCTCTCTCTTCCTCCTCTGGGCCTCTGCTCAGCCATGTTTTCCACCCTCCTCAAAGCACCTCTGGCACAAAGCATGTGTGCACAGTGACTTCCTGGCTCTGGGGTCACTGGTAGCAAGACTAGGAAGGGCCTGAGCATCCTCTGCCTCCTTCACCCAGGTGCGGGGCCCTGAGAGGTCTCCATCAGTTCCTCTTCCAAAAATTCTCTCCAGCACCCTCAAAAATTCACTTTTTTTCCTTTTGCCTGGCAGCGGGGAAAAGAACTCCCACATGCCTCTGACTTTATTATGCAGCACAATTTAACTTTCTTTGTCTCCTTTTCTTTCAGCCCTTAGGCCTCACCTTTCACAAACAAACAAAAAAAAGTGAAATAAAATAAAAGTAAAAACTCATTAAGATGTTTTCCTGAACCCTAGAGCATTTCACTCCCCCCAGAAGCACCAGGCAACCCTCCCCCGCAGGTGGGCTGCAGCTGCAGCTGCTGTGAAAATAGGCGTCTTGTCCTCCACTTTCCCTTTCCTCTCTCCCTCTCATTCTTCCTTCCCAAAATATCTTTCCAGCGTCTACTCTGGCTCTGAGTTACAGGCACTAGTTTGTTTGTTGTTTATTTTTTTTTTCTTTTTTCAATGTGGATTTTTCCCCTCCTACAGACACATGTGCCCCAAATCTGCTGGGTTGGGTTTCACTGTGCTCAGTGCAAACACACTGACTCAGACGCTACACATTTGGAATTCTTGATCATGCCGACTAAGTTTATCTCTCCGACTGTATTCTGAGAAAGAGCTTTCAAAGCAATATTTTGGTAGCCGGTGAGGTCATGAAATTGTGTTCAACTGGGGGGGGGGGAGGCAGACAGCTGGATTCCAGCACAACAAACTGTGTCATCTCCATATATCATTTTGTTACCTGAGTTTTAAAAGTCTCTATGAGTTGAATGAAGCGTTTGGATAAGGTGAATTTTAAGGGCCTGTCCGGTCCTAAAACTTTATGAGCGCATAAAGCATGGTGGCAAGGGGCACATTTGGCACATTTACGAGAACAAAAACATTTATGTCAATGGCTGCAAGTAATTACCAACTCAGAGAACCAGCAGTTCATCTCAAATATGGTCTAATACAATAGCCTCCTTCCTATGTCCAGTCTACCACTTTTAGAAGGATGTTGAGATAGGAGCTGAGGAAATGGTCTCCTCCCCTCCCATCCCTAAACCTTATTTCCTAGGAGGTTAGCTGGAAGGTGTCACCCCTTAAAGTGTGTGTGTTGTGGGGGTGGGGGTACCTGTATTCTTGCTTAGTGAACCAAATAAATCTATGTGATGAGTGAATGTTAATAGAGGGTGTGTTGCTGGTGAAGGTATGTTTAATTTTCTGATAGTTTCATAAGCCATCAGCCATTAATAGTTCATTGGATTTAAAATTTCAAATAGCATGAAGAGAGAGATGTGACTTACCAGAAAGGGGAACAAGTAGTCAAAGTACAATAAATAACATTCTAAGAACTTACAATCAAGAATTTGAAAACAGAAATACAAACACATTTGACTATTTTGATGCATTTCCTTCCAGAATGTTACCTGCCTTAGGAATATCCATCTTCATATGGCAGGATTTGGGTTGACTTTTTTTTTTTTCAACTTATTTTTCGGGTTTTTTTGTGTTTTCCAAAATTTCTAACATGGAAACCAACTGCTTTGACCATGAGAGAGAACAATATATGTTATTTTATCATTTGAACCTCAACCAGAAATAGCTCTAATTAGAGTGGCCTTGCCCTCAATTAGTTCAAATTATATTAATCAGCTGGAATGTTTATCTTCTAGTTAACAGGATTTCCTGATTAACTGGAGGTTAATTGGAAAACGTTACTTAATAAAAGTCTTTTCGCAATGTGCTAGTCCACTCTCCATGACTATATCTGGATATTGTTTTGATTGTCAAGGTTCTTGCGAGGTCTGGAATATATATACTGAGCATAAGAGTCACAAATCTGCTTTAAGACTGTGTTCTCATAGAAATAGGCTCCTTGAACTCCAATCCTTCTCTCATCAACACACTATGTGCTCTGTTACCTATTCAGTTATTTCATACAGAAAGAATGAGTTTAACAAATTGACATATGACATCTAAGCTAGAGCAAGCTGTGTCTTCTAAGATTCAATTCAGTGGTACAATCACATACAAATTTGTTCAGTAAATATATACTGAGTATTTGCTATTCCCAAGCATTATTCTAGATATTTGGGATCCAACAGTGAATAAAATGGACCAAGATTGATTCTCTTGGGAAGTTTGTGTTCTGGCAGGGGAAATAAGAAATAAAAGTAGACTAAAAATTCTTTTTCAGAAACTTGATGTAATATATTGTGGTACATAAAGTACTGTGTTAGACAGTTAAAGGCACTACTTGCTGTGGTACAGACTATGCCATATCTTAGTGACATGAAGCAACCATTTTATTGTGCATGTTGATGGTGGGTGTCAGTGATGTTGACAGTTACAACAGAGGGTGTCTGTCTCTGCTCCATGGTGTCTGAACCTGGACTTAGAAGGCTCTAAATTTGGAGCTAAAATCATTCAAAATTATCTTCACTAATGTGCCTCATGAGCAATAATGTCAGTCTCATGAAACTTCAACTTTAAGAAGTTTGGGCACTTTTCCCTGTACCAGGAATTATACCATACTCTAGGGTGTGATGGACTGAGCCTTTGCCTGCTGGGAAATCTAGGAGCTTTTCTTAGAAATAAGCACATAATCCTGATCATCTCCTTGTCTTGACCTATGTCACCATACATGTGTGCCCAAGTGTAATAAGGACCCTTTCAGGTGGGGTGTATGAAACCTAACCTGAGGACAGATGGTCAGTTACTTTCTGGAAGACCTAATGTTTAAGCCAAATTGTGACAAATAGGAATATCCAAGTGAAAATAAGAAGAGTGTTCTGGGCAGAGACACTAGAACAAACTATGACACTGGGATGTGCAGATAGAACCAGAGGCAGCTTAGTACATGAACAGTAGAAAGGAACGTGGAGGGAGATTAGGCTGAACTCATCTGGAGGGTCAGACATTGGGTTAGGGGGACAAGGGGATATTTGTCAGCTAAAGAGTTTAGATTGTTTTAGGGCCTATGAAGAGCCATTGAAGAGAGCAGGATTTTTTTTAATGTATTTGCATTTTAGATAAAACTCTCTCACATAGATCAGAGCAGGGAGACAAAAGACAGGTAGGTGGCTGGGACAGTAATTCATGGAATAGATTAAACTGCCCAGACCAGGAGACTGGGCCCAGAGCCCAGACAAATCCACACACATTCTCTGTTGTAGAACCATAAAATCAGCTCAGCGTGTTCTCTTTGGCACAAAAACCTGAGCCTCCAATATATATTTTAAGTTCAATGACTTGATATATGAATCATCCTGAATTGAGAGTCAGAATGCCTGGATTCAGGTCCTATCTCTTTGATGAAGTACCTGAGTGACCTTGAGCTGGTCACAACCTCTCTCATCCTAAATTTCCATGCTTATGCAATAAAGGCAAGAAGACTGTACAAATGATATAAAGACCACTTCTGCCAAGGATATTCTGGGGGTCTATATAGAAATCAACCACCAAGGCCAAATGGATTACCCAGTCCCTCTGAACCCCACTCTGGGGTCTTCACCTCCAGAGTTAGATCTCAACTCCTAGCAATCAATCATGGTTGACCACACACCTTGAGTTCCTAAGAACACAAGGAAACATCAAGCAAAGTAGGTGTACCTGCCTAGTGGATCTGAATCTTAGAGACTCATAACATTGGTTGCAAGTTAGAATTGGGTACCATCCGTGGCCAAGCCACCCTTCAGACCAGTTAAATCAAACACTTAGAGTAGAATCCAGTCATCAGTCATATATCAGCTTCCTACTTGAGAACAATACACTATCAAGGTTAAAGGACACTGGTCCAGGGAACTGCATGGAGTCCCCAGTATGTGCTCTGCTTGTTCCTGCATGGTCTCTTCTGTTCTGGTTGTCCCTGGTCACATGTGGTGCCCAGAGGTCATGTAATGAACTCTCAGACCTACAATGCTGCCAGAACGTAGCCATATTCAGGTCAAGGGGCTTCTGCACATGATCTTAACTTACAGAGTCTTCTTCCCTCTTTTCCCACTGACTTCCCCATCCCCAGATTCCCCCATCATCCCCAGTTACAGAACAAAACCCTAAGCCTGCCAACAAATGCGAACTGATGCTGGTTGGAGAACTGAAGGGGATCCAGTTTGGGGAAGATAAAGGGAAACAGAAGGAGGTGGCTGTGGTGGAAAAAAAGGGGGAGATGGATGTTAAGACCAGTTCAGTCCAGGCAGTCTGTCATTATAATGAATGGAACGAGCCCAGTAGGGCGACCAGAAGGTATCTAGTTATTACAACTCCATTAAGGCTATTTAAGGCAACAAGGAACAGCTGTGAGGAATATGATGCAGCCTAATGAAGAGCAAACATTTGTTCATTTTCCAGCCCTGAGCGGAAACACCATGTGCTTGGCTTTTGAGAGAGGCCAAGGCTGCCATCTTTCTCTTAGTCTATTATGGGTGGTGGTGGGTGGGCAGTTTCCTGATAGGGCATAACCATCAGGATGCTTCAGATCAGGCCCTGTTCTTCTAAGAGCCACCTCAGTACAAGAAGAAGGATCTTCTGCTTCTCCAACAAATTTTTATCTCCTCTCTGGGTAACAGTGTCACAGAACATCCCTGTACAGGTGACCCCTAAGAAGTTCTGGTTCAGCCCCTCAGTTTGCAAATGAGACTGATTCCAGAGAGTGACATGGGGAGTTGCTGAAGGTACCCACATCGTGAAAGGGGAGATAGTGGCTCTCCACATGGATTCTGTCTGCTCATTTCACTCCATGTCCTCTGCATTGAAATAGGGAGAAAATGGGCCATTTTCAGGGATGACTGAAAGATAGCAGCAACCTGTGTGGTTTCAAACTTGCTGTTTTTCTAGCAGGAATGAGTTCATATGGAAAAAAAAAACTATTTGCTCTTTTCCTTTTAGCTAATTTTACTTTTCTCTTTGGAACCCCAGAAAGCAATATTTTCTGCATTTAATATGGGAAACTTCCCCAATCAGGTGAATGATTTGCAGGGAGGAATCATGGTAAAATCCCTTGACCAAGATTCAGGACTGGTCTCCACCTGCTCATGATGTGCTGGGGGCTCTTGGGCAAATTCTTCCATTTCTGGCCCCAGTTTCATGTTTTGTGAAATATTTGAGAGCATAACATGGATGCCTGAGATCTACAGGCATATATTTGTATTTCATTTGACCAGAAATTTCTACTTCATTTTAGTACCTACTGTATACCTTGTACAGAAAGAAAAGACCCCACTTAAAAGAAGTGCATTTTCTTGCCACACCAAACACTGTGTAATAGAACTGCAGTTAAAATGTTTCATAGGCACATCAGTAAGGACAGTCCGGGGAAAACCAGGTTTTGTTGTTGTTTACTCTTGCTTCTTATCAGTTATTGCTGCCAAAATCAATCAGAAACTTCAAAAAAGATGTAACACTCAGTGGTTGAAATGTCAAAGACCACTGGATAAAGGAAAAATCATGTGGACAAAAAGACCTACGGGTTCAGGGACTTGGAAACAGAAGAATAGAAAGGTGGCAAGCCAAGTCTTATAAGGGAAACAAAAATGCCTGCCTAACAAAGGATAAATAAAAATGAAATTAGCTGGGGACAAAAATGGAAGTTTCCTTCCCCTTCTCCAGTTTTCCTGTAGGGAATAAGCAAGGCAGTGCTTAGGACTTTTGAGTTCAGGTCCTTTGATTTTCAGTGCAGAGGGCACTGGCTGATGCAGAGGCAGCCACCCAAAGGTTCACCATGCATGTAGAGACAGTGAGTGAAGGGCCCAGGACCTTTAGCCTGGAGTGGGTGCCAGGAGCCTCCAGATCATAGGCTCAGAGCTGGGAGGAGTAGCGTCATGAGCTTCTCCATTAAACTATAGACTTGTTGAGTCTGGGCACAGGACTTACCAGCTCTCTTCTCTGGAGTATCTAGAAAATACATGCTATATCAATAAAGACCATTAACTTTCTCACATCACAAAATGCAAGTGAGGATTTTTAAGTGTGAGGATAGTCCCAATCAGGGTATGGGGGGGTGAGTAAAAAAGAAAAGGACAATATTTTCTAATGAAAGAAACCAATCCAAAAAAGGCTCTCAGTCCCTTTAGATGCCCAGAATGTTTACCTTTACATTTCTAGGTTGACTTTGCCCTAAAAGTTAGATTTTCTGTCTACCTTCCTACCTAAAACAGCACTCCTTAAACAGAGGTGTGGGATACAAGTGCACTGGTGCAAAGTAGGTCCCAGGTTTCTACATTTCACTCTATTCCCTATGAAATTTGTGTACATACCAATGTTTGCAAACCACTGGCCTAAAAATGCCCATGTTAAGAAGACAGGTAGTTTCAATGGGGCCTTTCAAAGGATGTTTTCTGACTCTACCCACAGACACACACTCAACTATTCTGCCTTGATCAAAGCTTCTGTCACAGACAAATGCCCCCATCTTGCTGCAATCTGATTTTCTACTCCACTTCTCCAGAAGAACTCATAAATTACTGTCTATTTAGTGACATGGTGTGCAATAATATTTGCTCTCCTGATGCCATTCTGAGTAGACGACATCCGTCATCCTCTCCTGCCTTCTCAGTTCACATTTATAATCCCTAGAGCCCATGACTTTCAGCATGGAAGAAGACATGGCATGAAAGCTTGGCCTCTACCAGGGCTACCACTAACTCCTACGGCATCTTAGAGCAAATGAGCAATAGACACCTCACTGTCAGCTTCCAGAAAATGTTCACAGTATATATATGAAAGCTGTCACATCTACCAGTCATAGTGATCCCCTGAATGTGATGCTCTTGTTTTGTGCACTACTTGCACAGCTATCCACAGCAGTCCTAGCCATCCATCACCTAGCCATAGACTTGAGTAAAGGTGGGAGTTTACCAAATCTGTGGCCCACAGCTGAGACCATACCTTAGGCTCCCAACAGCTCAAGAGAATCTGTTCCATGCCCAGAATATAGCACCTAGGGTGATCAACTTTTCCCAACTTTTGTCCAAGATGGTCCCAGCTTTAAAACTTAAGTTCTGGTATTTGGAGATAAACCAGGATTGCTAGAGCAGGGAGCCCCCATCTTAGCTCTTGTGGCAATAAACTGGATGTCTCTGAGCAAACTGGAGCAACGCAGATTCCAGGAATGAACCAGGGAAGCTTCATAGAATATCCTGGGGAAGAGTGGGATCAAAGTTTCTGAACACCTACTGTGCAACAGGCATTGGGCGAGGTGCCAATGTGCATTAACTCAGATCATCACTGGTTATTGCTAAACTCTGAGGTGTATTATGTTTTCATTTTTAATTCACATACTATAACATTTATTTGGAGAGGTATTTAGTTTTGTGAATTTTCACAAACATGTGGAATCATGTAAACATCAACACCATCAAGATACACAAAAAGTTCCATCAACAGAAATTCCCCCATGCAAGCCTGTAGTCAAATCCTTCCTTGACCCATAACCTGAAGGGAGTATGACTGACTGAATTTCCAGAAATGCTCATTGGGACTTGGAGTGGTGGACAGAGTTGCAGTAAAAATACTCAAACACTCTACTCTGGCTGCTTTTTCTAAGCTGTGCCTGTTCTCTGTATCATATGCACAAGTAGGGGGCAAGAGGTACTTCTTGGCAAGCTCAATGGAGGAAAGATCTGGATACAGTGATGCCTCTAACTGAAGACTCTGGCTCTTTCCTGCCCTGAGTGGGTATAGTGGGCAACGCCTGAGGAATCCTGGCAGATGGCTGGGATCCTGGAGGATGCAGGCCCTGCATGTGCCCTGGAATATCAGCTGGGACCTGCCTGGTCTGCATTTCAAGGGCCTGGTTTGCTGTGCCCCGGGGCGTATCATTTCCAATTATCTCAAGGGAGACACAGACAGGAGGAGGGCATGGTGGCTGGCAGAATCTGCTGATGGTGGGTGAACAGGTAAATGCAATAAACTGGGACACCTCAATTTTGGATGGGAGGTGAGCTGTTCTTGGAGTTTTCATGTTCTGACAACTCACTATTTGGGTCATAACCCAAAAAAAGGTGCACAAAAGAGTGTTTGAGGAAGGATGATCAACTTCAGGGATGACCCTCTTTTCCCAATAGGTCCAAACCCACAGGTAGAAAAAGGAACCAGCCAAGCAGGCATGAGAAAGAAGTCTTAGTTGTAGCAGGGAATTAGATTACTAAATGGGGAAAGTGAAGTAGGTTTCACAGAATCCTATGGGCTCTCTTGTCATGAAGCTGGCACTGTCTCAGCCCCTGCACCTGATCTTTAAAATCACCCAAAGTGTTTTCATTGAATCAGACTAAAACTCCCATTCTTGGCCATGGTCTGCAAGAGCTCAGTGGAGACCACCCCATCCCAGCCCCATCATGTGCCCCTTTCTCTCATCCTCAGCCCTGGGTGCTGTTCATGAGCATCCCACATGCTTCCCCCTCAACTTGGGTTCTTGCTGTCCCCTTGACCCGGGTCATTCTTTCCCTAGCTCTTGACTGTGCTGACTTCTGCTCAGCATCTAGTTTCCAGCTTAGCTGTGTCCGTGAAAGACCAGAAGGTGAACCTGTAATCTGAGGTGGATCTAGGAGGCCACAGGGGGCAGGCAGCTCCGAATGAGGATGTGGACCCAGGGACACGGGTGATGTGGGGCTTTCATCAGTACTGGGCACTCTTGGGAAGGCTAAGCATAGATCCCTTAATAACTCTTAATAGGAGAAGGGAACATTGGAGGGAAAAGGGAGAAGCGTTCACTGTCATGAGCAAAGAAGCAGCAGTTACTCAAATGAGCCAGGAGAGTGGGACATGTGATCATTCCCTTCCATGGCACAATGATCACATTTCTATCTGATATGATACAGACTTATGTGATTGCCTTTTCCATCCTGGTCTCAGGTGACCTTGTCTGCTCTTGGCATCCTGTGAAATTGTGTCTGCTCGACCAGAAAATGCCAGTGCCCAGCTCTGAGGACAGGCCATTTTCCAGAAGCGAAGGCTGCTGGCTTCCTTCTCAGACATCACCTGTCCAAGAGCACTGCCCCATCCATCCCATCTGACATGGTCCCTTGTGTCTGTTCATCTCCCTGCAGCACGCAGTTTAGTAACTCTCTAGCACTCGTCATGAGCAATAGTGATCTTGTCCATGCTTTGTTGCCCGCGCCTCCCACAACCAGAGCATAAAGTTCATGAGATCTTGTCTGCTGTGCCCAGCCCTGTTATCTCTAGCCCATGGACCAGCCCTGGATGGTCCCTGTGCAAGGGAGGGAGGGAAGGAAGACAGACTGACTCATGTTTACTTCACCAAGACTTTCCTGTTTCTTGACCTCACTAATTCGTTAAGTGAAGCAATAATTGTTTTTTAAAGACCCTTCTCTATCTGGCTGGGAAGGGTTCTGTATGTAGTGTCAACCCTCTGGGGTACAGAGAGCCTCAAATGCATCTTTTAGGAGTGAAAAAAAATGACTGTTTTGGAAAAGCAACACAGATGAAGAGTAGGAAATGTTTCCACATTCCGGAAAGTGTGTCAAAATAGAGTCCAGCACTCAAAGGAGAAGAGAATGAGGAAAGGAGAGCTGAGATTGATAATGGATGAATATAATGAGGTGGCAATTTTGGTTTCAAAAGAATGTGATTAGCTCCTAATGACTGCCACCATTCCCTGGTCAATCTACTGTAACTAGCCACTAATGTAAAAATAATGCCCCTCAGCTGGCTCACTTTGAAGATGGAGATGCACCCCCTCCCTTTCATACTTTTACCCCCTTGGATTTTTTTCCTTGAAGAGATTATCCCCTATTAGATGGCAGCTTCCTAAAAAGGGAAATGGATGTGTGATCAAAGTCTGCCAATTAGAGGTCATTACTGCTCACTCCTGGGCCACTCTGTGGGGTTGGCCTCCTCTGCCTTTGCCAACATCCACATGCCCCTCCCCCTCCCAGAGATGCATATCCTCTTTCCTCTCTTGGCTTCACCAGGGTGGGGGAAGGGGTGGGAGGACAGGCTCCCCGGGCTATGGGTGGGACCTGCGTGGTTTCCCAAGGAAGAGTCACAGCTGTATTTATGGTTTCCCCAAGGCTGTCTGTATGCTGGATATGTCCTAAAGGAAACAGCCTGGATGTTGGGAGAATTTCCAAACTGTGTCATTTAAGGACTAGGGGTGGGCAGGAAGCTTTATGATCTCTGCAGTGTCACGGTACAGAGGATGCATGCTTATGCTCTGATGCCTCATGAAGCTGGGAAAGGCAGAGTGCTTGAAGACAGCATACAGAAAACACTACCCACTGACTCTATCCAAAAATGAGGCAGGAAGCTCTGTGGAGTAGTGAGCTTCCATTCCTGCAGGGTCCAAATAAGAGGTGTGGTGGGTCTGCTCTCAGCTGCACGGCAGCCATTGTGGAAGGGAACACAGTTGGATGGTCACTGGCCCCTTTGAGATTCCAGGGGAGGATCTTTGCCTTCAGCATTCACAGAAGCCCCCTCACCTGCTGATTTTTCCATCCATCCTTCATTCATTCATTCATTCAAAAGAGGTGATTCACGAACTATGAAATTCAAAGCCAGTCTGGGGCTCTGGGGACACCAATGTGAATAAGACGCTGTCCCCCCCACCTCAGGAGTAGCCCATCACCAAGCTTGGAGAGAAGACATTCAAACTGTTAGCTATCAAGAAGTCTTGTCTAATAGTAGAAGTGACTGACCCCAATTAAGGATGCAGTGGGGTGATGGGAGGATGAGGTGGCAAAGTTCCACCAAAGAGAAGATGCTTGAATTAGGATTTTGAAGGATAGCTAGTTCACCAGACAGGCTGGTAGAAGAGAACGTCAGACAGAAGAAAGAGCATGTATACACTCAATTGCAGAAGTTTAAATGCCTCAGATTGTCTTTGGCATTGCCATTTAGTACCTTACCATTGAAATAATGCTTTAAGGGCAAGAAATGAGTGAGGGGGGCATGTGGGGTGAAATCATTAAAGGACCATGTATTAAAAGAGTTTGGAATTTGTCCTGAAGACAATGGCATGGGGAGTAACTGGGTCCTATTCACGTTTTAGAAAGATCTCTCTGATTACAGTGGAGAATGGATTGGAGGGGACAAAACCAAAGCAAGAGAAACCAGTGAGGAGACTCGTGGGAAAATATTTCTCCAGGTAAATTCACTCTTTGCAAGAATCACGGTGGCACATTAGTGTTACCTGGGGAGCCTGAAACACTGCTGATGCCTGTGTCCTATCTCCAAAGAGTCTGGCTGAATTGCTGAATTAGTCTGGGGCAGGGCTATGGCTTTGGAAGTTGACAAGCTTCCTCCAGTGAGTACTGTGCAGCTGTAACAAAACCTGAACCTAACTATAACCTGTACCCTGACACACAGTAGGTACTGAACAGATTTCTTTTTTTTTTTTTTTTTAAGTTAGTTTGAAAAGTTCTGGGTCTGCTGCTCTTGACGTCATGCCACTTTTAGCATGGATGTTCGAATAAACAGTTGGATGTTGTCACAGAGTAGTTCAGGTTGAAACCCCCTCTCCTGAGGAATCAGCTTTAACACTGAAGTCCAGTGACACCATTGAGACCAGCCCATCCAGCCAGCAGAGAACCAGGAATGGGTCACCTTGGCAAGTTGCCTGAAAGCTCAGGAGGTACCTGGGTGGGGCAGAAGGAAGAGGCTGGGGCTGGAGTCCAAGTTATTTGCAATGAAGAATCAATTGCAATCTAGAGTTGGTCTTACCTTGATGTCCAGAGGATGCAGGGTGTGTGGCTTTACAGTGAGAAATAGAAAGAAGTGGAGGGGGGTGTAGAGGATGTAGAGGAAGAAGAGGGGATGAAGGAGGAGGAGAGCCAACCCTTCCACTTGCAAATTAAGTACTTTTCTATCTCTCAGACATTTTGGTCCCACTCAGATTTAGGGCAGAGATTGGTGCCAGGAACCTAGCATCTGTTTTGCTTCCTCCTTGGGATACCTGCCTAAGGAGCTCTGACACACCCCAAACAAACTTCTGATGAATGAATAACTGGAAAGGCACCCTGTCACCTTAATCTGAAGCCTTGGGAGAAACCATTGAAGAATATGGCAGAGCCCAGGTTAGACCCCACCTAAGCCCCCCAGCCACACTCCACTCAGGATGGCAGGTGGGCCCCAGTTATACCTTCCCAGCCACTGCACAAGTGAGGATAATGGCCATTCTTCTAGAATGCAGGTGGACCAACTATAGCCACAGGCTAGATTGAGCATGGCATCTACTTCTGTGAAATAAAGTATCATTGAAACACAACTCTTTGTCTTTGTCTGCATTTTGTCTGTGACTGTTTGCACATTGCAACAGTAGACTTTAGCACAAGTAGTTACCACTACATTGTAAGAGTCAATAGCTTACAAAGCCCAAACTGCTTACTCTCCGTCCCATTGCAAGAGAAGTCTACCAGCCCCTACTCTAGAAGACCCACCCAGGTTAACTTGATATGTGGCTGATGGAAGCAAAAGAAAGGGAGCAACATGCACAAGCTGGGCTTCTAAGACTATGATCCTGTCCCTCTTGTCAAGCACAGTGTGCTGCATGCCTGAATTATGGACCAACCAGGGTCACCCCAATCTAGAACCTTGGTTAGCCTGGACCTAGTAGGGCATAGCTGGGCTGAGCCAAGACAGGTGGGTTAAGATGAGCAGGAGCTGCTTGTCCCCATGCAACTGGCGGGGAACTACATAGCCTGAAGGTATTGCAATGTCAGTCCCAGAACAATGTAGTAACATGAGCTTTGCTTTCAGCTTATTCTACTAGAGGCAGGGAGGCCTTACCTTCCTACTTCGTGGCTTTCTTCTAGCTGGTACTGCTCACTTAAATGATCATCTTCCTTCCCCCTGGGATTAGGGGTGAATAGGGGGTGAATGACCCTCCATGTTTCCACTATTTCCATGACACGAGGTCATTTAGTTGTCTGGCTCCTCTTCACCTGATGACTATCGGCTCTTCTCTACCCCATCACTCTGACTCTGAACCTCAGTCTCCAGTTCCTACTACTCACTAGCTGTTTGGAAATCCAAGACCCAACAAAGCTGCTGCTGTTGCTACTTTGAACGTGTTAGGATCCACACCTGCCAGCAAGTGCTGGCTTCTGACCTATGCACTTGGGAGGTCCAGAATGCAGCCCTTCGTTCCTGCCTCCCTGAATCTGTTTCTCTCCCATTTCCTTCTTCTCCACCTCAGCCAATGACATGATGCTCCCATTACTCATTTCTTCAAGCCTCGGTTTGTATCTCCTTCCATTGTGGTCCACATCTCCTGTGGGTGCACTGTTGTGCTGCCCAGATCCTCTCTGCTCTCATGGGCCCCACAACCTGCCCATCCAGTGTCTGCTCCCTGTAAGCACCAATGATTCTGCCCAAGAACTTGCACATGTTGCCCAAAGAGCATAGCAGAGCACATCTTCAACCAATCTGACGGGAATTGGTGGATAAAGACCCTAACTGCCCTCTCCCTCTGCTGGAACAATCCTGAGACAGAGATGGACTCCTGAGATTGATCCTGGGTGCACACAATGGGAACTTCCTCCCCCGTGTACCTGTATTGACCTCCTTCCTTGATTGCCTGGCTTCTTTGATTGCCCCAACCCCCTACCCTGCTCCTTAAGATTGCCCCCCAAATAAACTTCATACTCAGATTATTTTTTCTGATCTGCTTCTGGGGGAGTGAAGCCAGCATTCATTGGAACATCCTGAAAGTAATCCCTTCTCACTGTGACTCTGCCTCTGTCCTGGCACGGAGGGGCAAGGTACCACCTCCTCTTGCTTGAACTGTTGCAGCAAATTCCTACCTGACCTCATGCTTCCTCCCCAGACCCCCTAGAGCCTGTGTGCCCAACATTAGTTAGGCTGTGCTCTGTGGAACGTGGGTCAGACAGCTCCCTGCTCAGCAGGGCATACATCCTCCTCTACAATCTCCCAACTCATCACCAGCTCTGCATGCCTTGGAGCCAGTGACCAGTTGAAGCCTTTCCAGATGCTCTGTCACTAGTCTCCCCTGCCTCATCCTTGAATGTGGTCCTTGGGTTACTACCTTTGCCCATGCTCTTCCCTCTGCCTAAGAAGTCCCTTCCTGCTTTTCTGAGCTTGATGGGTCTTTTCACATCCTTAAGAGAAGCTTCAGTGTCATCTTTTCAGAGAAGTACTCCCCACGGCTACAAAACTGAAGCGTTCTCACTCCCCATCCCTATCCTTTTACCTGCTTTATTGTCTTGATAACATTTACCACTAGTTAAAATTACATATCTTGGCTTGTTCATGTGCTTTATCTCCAAGAACTGGGAGCTCAAGAGGGACTTTGTTTCTCTGTCCTGAGTACACAGAATCATGTCAAGCACATACTTAGGACTCAATAAATATCTAGATTAAGTAAATGAAGTAATGAATGAACAAGTGGTTCCCCTCTAGATTAAATTTGGGTTCATGATACATAGTTGATTTCAATGACATATGAGTCAGTAAACAAGTGACTAAGTCCATGGAGGGGGTGATTCCATGTCCCCCCCAGACTCCCCCCCAAAAGCACACATTTCATTATACTTCATGGCCCATAGCTGTGCCTACCCACTGGCTTGTTTCACATGATTAAAGCTGCTATCACAGGTCATTCTAACCACTCTGTCCTTTCTTTTTAGGCCTTGCCAGAGGGCCAGACAGCCTCGTGGGATACAGCCAAAGAGGATGAAAACCGGAATAAGAATCGCTATGGGAACATCATATCCTGTAGGTGCCTTCTGGGAGAGCTCCAGGTTTGGGGGACCAAACAGGACACTGCTATTGTTTTCCCAGAATTCATTGTCAAATAAGCCTTGCTGTTTCCCACTCCGAGTCTAGGGGCCAAGCTAAAACTTGACTTCAACATCCTTGTCATGCCTGGTCTAGATGAGAGAGCTTGGCTCTCAGCCTGCAGGGGCAGGTGGAAAAATGAGTCAAGGCTTGGTAGAACAAGGAAACCTCTGGAGGCTGGAGGCAGGCCTGGCATTGCCTGCTCAATAATTCCTAAAGACAAGGAGCAAGTGCAGCCACAAGTGCAGCAAGAAGACCTGCAACTGAGCGGATGGTGGAAACCTGCATTCCCAGCATCTCTCAGTGAAGAGCACCACATTGGCAGTAGTCTGGGGTGGAGAGCAAGCCCCTGCCCATGAGGGTGGGAGAGAGAACACCAAGGCAATAGAGTAACACTGTCCTAAGACGTAGAAACCCAGGCAAGGATGGAAGCTCAGTAGGAGCTAGAAACACTGACCTCGCCCATGGTTTAGGGAATGGCCAGCTCCGGGTTCAAAGCAGTCCAAGGCTGCTCTGTTCACAGGAGACTGTGAATCTGCCAGTTTCTACGCTAGTGAGCAAGGCTTGACGCTGAATACCTGCCTCTCAGGGCACACACTGGCCCAGGCGTTTGCTTCACATGTGGAGCTGGGAAATGTAGAAGGAAAGGACCCTTGCTTGCCAGAGAGCTGTAGCACCCTGGAGGCACTACTGTATCATTTGTTGAAGACAGTGGAGCAGAGTCGCTAGAACCCTCCAGAATCAGGTGGCCAGGGCCTCCACTCAGCTGTGGAGCTCTGGGCAAGTTATCTGACCTCTCAAAGCTTCATTTTCCTCACTTGTAAAATGGTGGTTAAAAAAATATATAGGATCCTTGAGAAGGGATGTATAGCATGGTACCTGCCACATTACTGCTTTAAGCCAGCAGTTGCTTTCTAGGGCCACCAATAATTGGTGTGGATATATCTTGACACCTTATTTTAATCAGAATTTACTAGTTGGGGTGTCGGATATCAGGAGAGGGGCCCTGATCAGAGCGGTCCATTTGGAAATATCATGAGAAGAGCTGATTGGGGGCTGGATCAATTGTAAGAGATTGGAGTCAGAGAATAGCTGATTGGAGGTTGGATCAGTTGGAAGAGGTTGGATCAATTGGAAGAGGTTGGAGCCATTGGGTAAGAAGGCTACTGCAACAGTCCCAGCAAGGAATGGTGAAGCCTGAATTTGGCAGTAACAATGTGTGTGTGTGACTCCTGTAAAGTATTGATTTCTGGGAGGAGATAGAGATGCTGCAGAACTAATACCATGCACAGTTGGCACACAGTCATTGTTGATGCCAGATAATGGCATATCCAGCCTTCAACGCAATGATACAGGAGGACAAACTGTCTTTTATGGAGTGCAGAGAACAAATTTTGATTAGGACAGGAGTTGACAGGAGAGTTTGTCTCCCACTGTGTAGCCAACCTGGACTTTTTGACATCTCATGCATAGAATTTCTTGACCTTAGCTCTCAGGGTAACCAGGTCAGCCATACACAAAAAAAAAAAAAAAAAAGAAGAAGAAGAAGGAAAAAAAAATCCTGAATAACCAATTATTTTTAGTGCAGTTCAATGGTTTGGTTTGGTTTTGTTTAACTGTCTAGACATTGCCTAAGTAAAATGTGGAGGAAGAAGGCATGAGATAGAAGAAGCTTATAAAGGAAGAAAGAGTCAGAAGTTTTAGCTTAGCTGTTTCCTGTGCTGATTTAGGAATGGACTGTGAAAGGCAGAATTAATCAGGAAGCACATAATGTGTCTTCTGGAAGATTGCAAGACAGGCAGCAAGGTTTCTTGCAAGTAACAGATTAGAAAGAAAAGTTTAACATTTAGGAAATATGCATAAAAACCGATGATGTGTGGACCTCCTCTGAGGTAGGCACTCCACAGACTACTGGGACACTCAATCCCTACCTTCAGGGAGCCCCTGTTCCTGCTCATCATCACCTGCTCTAGCATCATGTGAACTGTAGTGGCAGATCCAGCCACTTGGTCTTCTTCCCACTAGACAAGAGTTCAGACCAAGTCCACTGAGTCATAGGCCATAAAACCTTGACTGATCATTCTAAGCCTTACTCTTCATTCTATAAAGTGGATATAAATGGATGTATCCCTCCTAGTGTGTTGTTCATATAAGAAAAATAGAGACTAGAGCTCTGTGAAGAGACCCTGTCTCCCCAAGAGGTCATGATTTCCAGATATACTGGGTGTCCAGATAAAACCTGTGGGCATCAAGAGAAGTCTCCCACTGCTAGCCCTCCACATGCAGCACCCTTATCAAGCCATCATCAACTCTCACCTAGATTCTGCCCATCCTCCTTCCTGGTTACTCCACACCTTATCTGGCCTCCAACTTTCTGTCTATCTGATCTTTGGCACAAGCCAGAGGGACCACCTCCACACCATGACTTGAATCAGTCTTCCTACTCAAAACCCTTCAAATAGCTGCCTTATTATGCAAACACATTTTATGCAAACACTCCTTCAGTCTCATTTCACACTGTGTCCTCTCCATCACCATTTTGTCAGTTAAGCCACACTAACTTTCATCCATCTCTTGAGCTATCAATGCTCACCCATGCCACAGGGCCTTTGCACATTCTCTTCTATCAGAGTGCCCTTCCACTCTCTCTTTGCTCTGCGAAGTTCTACTTCTTCCAGTCTTAGCTCGGTCATCACTTCCTCAGGGAAGTTTCTCTGAGGACAAAAAAGATGACAGGAGACAAATAGGAGGGAGAAGATTGACTTTAAAAATGGTCAAAATCCCATTGTTCACCCTTAGAGCACAGATTGCTCCCTACCCTCATTGTCACTGCAACTTGAGAGGCTCTGCTGATCGCTTCTCTTCCTCATTGGAATAGATGCTCTATGGCCACACAATCATGACCACTTTACCCTTCTGTTCCCACAAACTCAGTCTAAGCTTGGCACTCAGTACACAGAAACTACATGCTTTCTGGATAGTTATAAAGCACCAGGTTTCTGCAAAACCCCTAAGGCTTTAAGTCATGGATCTCTCCCTCCTGGCTTCCCACATAAAATAACATTGAAAAGGGCAGGTGGAGGAAGACTGGATCGAACTGACACTTCAAACAATGATGGTGCAGTAAAGAAGAAGGGAAATTTGGGGTATGGAGAAGAGCGGAAGGGTGTACGCCTCTCCCCTCTGAGAGCTGCATCCGAAAAGGCAGAATTCTCAGCAATGAAGTGGCATTAGGACTCTATCACTATGGGGTGCAGAGATGCTCTCATGCTCCCACTTGCACCCCACACCTTCATCATCTCATTGTGTCTAAACAGCAGCTGACAGTGTGGGCATCCAGGGCCAGATGTTGGTGAGGCTGGCTTGAAACCAAGGCTGCAGAGCTAAAGGAGATTCCTTTGCTCCTGGTTGTTGCCCCTGCATGAGCACAACCCCGAATGGGAGCAACTCCTACAGCCCATGCTCAACACCTTGTCCAGTGTTCCCACGGGGAGTAAAGAGCTTGGACTCTCACTAGATAGAAGATGCCTGTCACTGCCCTCCCACAGGCATCCCTTTCTCCTCCTGTCTGTCCTGCTTGTGCTGGGCTCCTCATCTTGCATTGAATTCTGGGGGACTCAAATGGAAGCTGAGGAAATTCCAGCCCCCATTGACATCTTGATGGTTCTCCACCTGCATCTCCTTTGAAATTAAGGGTCAATAATCCACCAGTCAATTGGAGCTGGGGAGGGTCTGTACTGCAGCTGGGGAGAAAGTGCAAGGTAAGCAGTGGCTTCAGAAAGCAGTGCAGGACACAAAGCGTAACCAGAGGAAAAAGTCCTGGAATTGAAATGAGAAAGGTAAAAGAGAAGCAGCCCGAAGGAACGGAAGGTATCCCTGCCCTTGTATGTGTCCCTCCCGAAGGCAAAGTCTGCCTCGGCTGATAAATAGAAATATTCTTGGCACAAGAAGAAAACCTGGTGTGATTAGCATCTTAAGGAACCTGAGCTCTGGGAGGATGGCATGGAGGACAAAGGCTCGGGCCAGGAGAACAGCAGAGATGAAAGGGGATGGGGGGGATGGGGGGGCTGCTTGCAATGAAACAATGAAAGAGAAACCTGGGCTAAATAAGCCCTTTCTTCCAGATGTGTCCATGTAGGATTTAGTAATAGAGACCATGGGGTTTCCAGGGAGTGGAAATGGAAAGGAAGTAAAAGGGAAGGAAATGAATGGAGGGAAACGAACAAAGAACCCTTTGCTTTCAAGCACTTCTGGGACAGTCTGTTGACAAGGGGAAATTTCAAGAATAGTATTAACATTTTCCCCATGTGGAAGTTTGAGAAGATGCTTCCTAGGTAGGCTGGAGGGAATCACAAGGGAGAGGCAGGGAGCTCAGGCTGTGCAAATTTTATAAAACGCAGCTCTCCTGGGCTCATTCAGGGTCCCAGCAGGAAACAGATGGAAACCTCAAGTAGGAGAATTTGAAGAGAATTTAATCAAAGGATTATTTGTAAAGGTGTGAGCAAGGTGTAGGGAGACCACAAGGAATAGTGCCATACCTGGACGAAATGTCCCAGGGAGAACCTAGTGGGACCTAGATAGACAGTGTGAACACATGACCTTCAATGTGACCTTCAGTGGGTGCAGCAGCCCGTGGCACCTCAATAATGGGAACTAAGGGTTAAAAGCCTCCATTGGGCTCTCCTCCCTGTGTCCAGCCTGCTACCTTTTCCACTGACTGAACCCAACCAGCAGCTCCCCCCACCCAGGCCTGAGCACAGACTCTGCGGGGGCATCAGCATCACCTGGTGAAATGTGTTAGAAAGATGCGGCCTTGGCGTCCACCCTGGCCTACCATGTCAGACATTTTGGCCATGGTGCCTGTGTTTCCAAAGCCCTCCTGGTGATCCTGATGCAAATTTGGAACCCATCTGATCTTGTCCACAGAGATCAGCTCCTGGTTTGGGGGGCCAGGTGCAGAAGGCTGAGAGCCATCTGAGGAGCAAACTAGAGGCCCAGAGCTTCTTCTGTTCCCTGGTCCTTGTTCCCTGGTCAAAGAAAAGTCATTCGAGTCATTGGAGAACTGGACATGAGGTCAGGCAGAACTTGTTCTCGTCTCAGATCTGCTCTGTTCCTTGTGCATGACCTTCAAAGTTCGCCTCATCTCTTTAACCCTCAGTTTCTCATCTGTCAGTGCCAAGAGGGTAGGTCAAGATGAATGACTACTGAATCTGAGTCTGGCGTATGGACCAGATGAGACTTGAGGTAGCCTCTTTAAGTCCACAGCCAAGAGGTGATGTCCAGAGATGGAGACCCCCTTTCTAGGGTCACTCAGCACATCTGAAGGACAGGATGCCAATTATGCCCCTGCCAAAGAGTCCTCTGTATCAAGACACATCTGTGCTTGGGGGAGGGGGGAGTAAACATGTTAACCCCTAAAACCCCATTGCTCCTTGATCAAGACAGAAGATATATCAGGGTGAGCTCTAAAGAGGTTCCGTTCTCACTTCCAGGGAAGCACAAAAGATTCAAGATAAATTAGTTTTTCTTAAAGCAGTTTCTCCACTGGTATCTGGGAAGCAGAGCTGGGGTGACAAAATGGCACCCCATGCTTTGCTCCTGACTCCAGACCTCCTCTTCCCTTTGATACCTCAGAGTGCACCCCTTGCCTACACCTTGCAGACAATCCTCCCACAGAAATCACTGACACTCTGCTCATCTGAGTGTTTGTTTGGCTGCTGGAACCCTCTCCAGTTATCTGCAGGGTAGGCTAGACAGGTATGGAGATTGAATTGCCAGGGGTGGCATTCCACAGGTGACGAGGGAGACCAGATCTAAATATTCAGGTTGCCCTCCTCTCAGATGGACTAACTAGGGGGTGTGTGCTCTCCACAGCCTCCTCCCATATTTCTCCAGCAGGATAAACTCCAGTTATCAAGGGTGGTAACTGGTTTGATGATATGGCTTCCTTTCTCCATCTCATTTCCCAGTCTCCTTGCAGTATTTCCTGGGATCACCTCCCAAATCAGCTATTTGCACTCAAGTCCTTGTTTTAGATGCTGTTTCCAAAAGAATTCAAATTAGAATTTGAATTCACCTTCCCTTCCTTTAGAAAGTTCCCTCGTGGAATATTGACTGCATGGCCTGATTGGAGTGGAAGCATACCTCCATGGGGTCGCCAGTGCCCCCCTCATGCCTCTCAGGATTCTGCCACTCTGTGCCCAGGCCTTCTTCCCCCTCCCCCCATGCTTTCATCTTGCAGGATGGTTCTTTCCAGGGCCCTGAAGCGGCCCCTCAGTCGGCATGGCACTGGCAGACAGGAGACACACACATGCGAAATGTCCCCCTCTCGCCCCCAAGCCGCCCCCTCTCCATAATGGTAATTCAATCAAGATTGAATGTACAGACCTTTCGTTTCAATGAGGTAGCAGGCAGCCTGGGCGGAATTACCTGCCTCCTCCCTATCCACTCGTGCAAGATGATGGCATTAACATTTCCAATACTTCGAGGAAATGATTTTTCAGCTCCACAATTCATTGTAATGAGTCAAATCTCTTTTCTCTGAAAAATTGCCCTTTTTTGTACCCTCTTCGGTGCCCAGAAGACAGGAAGAAAGAACATGGTGTAGTATTCAAATGATATTTTCTTCCCAGCCCCACTCTCTGAAGTGACTCCTTCAAGTGGGTGTGACTTGAGACCAGTGGGGGCAGGGGTTAACTTTGATGAGGGAGGAAGGAAGGGGCTATGGTTTACTGGGAGAGTTAAAACACAGGGGGAAACTGAGCCCCTTCTCTGTAGGGGCTGGGTTGGGGCACAGGGCATGTGGGCTGGTAATGGGATGGGCAGTGATGCAGTAAACTGGCATGAGTGGTTGATCTTGGGATCCAGGAGTGGTGGGAACCAACCATTCTGTAAGGACGCTCCAGCCTCAGTCCTTCTCTTGAGTTGTTAAGCTTCACGGAACCTTGACTTTCTCATCCATAAGATGGGTGGTGATCTATACCTTAAAGGGATACTGTGAGAATCAAGTGGCATAATATCTGCAAGCCTTCTAGAATAGTACCCAGAACACCTTCCCTACCCCATACAGGTAAATGCCTATATCTCCCCACCTTTAGTCTCTATGCTTCTGGTCTACTTCCAGTAAGATCTTTTGGTCTTTACCAAGACAAGGTGAGGCCATGGTACCCCTGTGCTAACTGACTGACACTGGCCTGCACACTGAACACCAGGTACACCTCAGAATCAGAATCACTTGGGGACTTGCTAAAGTGCATGTGATGGGGCATCCACCCCGAGTTTCTCATTGATCTGGGTCTGACTGAGACTCAAGAATTTGTATTTCTAACAAATTCCCAGACATTGTTGATGCTAGTGGTTAAGAGACTACATTTTGAGAACAACTGGTCTAGAATAATAATAGACTGAGTTTGCATATTTGTGTTGATTTCTAATAGCACACCACTGCTTTTATGCCTTTCCTCTTTTAATCCTTGTAACAAGCCTGAAAAGGTAGATACCATTTTGCTCTGAGAGTTGGGTAAATTGAAGCCCAGGGAAGGTGAGGAGCTGGTCCTGGTTGACTTGGTCACGATGAGACATACTTCAAGTCTCCTTCCAGAGCCCAGGAAACCCTCTGTTTCTTTTCTACTGATGATAAGAGTTGTTTGCCAACCTTGAAATGGGCCTGTGGGTAGGATGAGGTGTCCACTGTCATGGGAGGAGGACTTGAAATGCTCTGCCAGCCTTGTGTAGAGAAAAGAAATCTAGTTGACCTGAATCAACTATTTGACCATGAGCCAGAGGTCCTGTTCATTCTCATTCTCATCCTCTCAGCACAAATATGAATTCATTTCTTAAACTAGTCATTCTGAGCACCTGCTCCATATATGCTACACACTGTCAACCAATTCAGTCAATCGCTGAACTCAGTGTGATGAGGAGTTAATCAGATAGACTTGGAAATACAATGGGTCCAAGAATTCTGGAAAAGAGTCTGAGGAACAGTCAGAACCTGGGGTGGAGACATCACAGGAGACAACCTGAGGAAGGAATATTGAGCTGCAAGATGAATCCTGAGATGCTGCCAAACTCAGAGACTTGGAGGTGCCCTTTGCCTGTGCAAAGGCCCTGTGGTCAGAGCAGACTTCAAGCATTTGCATAACTGAAAGAAACTCAGTTATCAGAGCCAGGTGTGGGCAGAGGGCTGATTCATGCTAGCTTGCCAGAGCAGAATGTTAAATTTTCAAGAATTTTGTGAACTGCTTGATGCCATGTTGGTAGCTCAAAATCAGTCATGCTGGGAGTATTTACATTCCAGCAATCAGCAGTTGTTATAGATCAGGGCCTTTTTTTTAGCCCTCCAGAGAACTCTGTGCAAAACATTGACTGGCAGATCACTGGTCTTTGTCCCTAAAACAATGAAGCAGATGGAGTCCAGAGAGACATGTTTCTGGCTTTCTACCATTGTGTCTGGGGGAGCTCTTCAGAGTTACACTTCTTTGCAGCTATGTCTCCTCTCTCCCAAGGATCCCGCTGCCTTACCCCCAGTTGCCCATCTCCCCCCTCAGCGGAGAACCAGGCTCCTGCACCTCCCTCTTGTGTTGCCATTGAGTTTTCTTCTCCTCTATATGACTCTTCTCAACTCCTCTCCTTGTCTTGAATATCAAACGAGGAGAGCCAAATTAGCTATTTTTCAAGCTTGCAAAATGTAGATAGAGCATAATGAACGTTCTGGACTGCTTGTAAATTACCTCGTATAAACTCCTTCACAACGCCCGCTGCCCCATCTTTCTCCATGTGCTGTGGATAAACACAATTTTTTATCCTTCTAATTATATAAAGTTAGAAGAAGGGGACACAGAATAATATTAGCATCTCCCAGAAGGAATAAATAAACCATGAGAACACTGCTATTCCTTTCCGGTGGTCCAGTGGCTGAATTCTGCCCTTTAATAAATACACACAGTTGCTCTTTGCCTCTATAGAAAGATGGATTTGCATTTGGTACAGAAGGGCAAATGGGGCACCCTCAGTCTCAGTCTCTGCCATCAGCTCACTGCCTACCTCCCCAGCAGTCCACAGCCACCATATATTAACTGGCACCTGCTCCACATCAAGCACCGCCCTAGCACTTTAGTTTTTATTTATTTATTAACTGATGATATATGTTATTTACACCACTGTGTACTGCCAAAGAACAGTGTTAGTGTTGCAGGAAAAATGGAGCAGAAGGTACAGAGGGTTTCCATATACTCCCTCCCGGCCACAGCATGTTTCCCTAATTATCACAGCACTTGGATTGATAAGGAATCATCATCCCAATTGATGAACCAACATGGATCTGTTGTTAGCTGAAGCTCATGGTTTACTGTGCTGTGCGGGTCTGCTAAGTCAGAAACCTGCATAATGACATGTATCTGCCATAACATACTCAAACATAGTAGTTTCACAGCCCTAAAGATCCCCATGATCCTCCAATTTGTCCACAAGCACCCCAAATTCAGGGCAACTATTGATGTTTTTACTGTCTTCCTAATTTTGCCTTTTCCAGAATGCCATACTGTTTTTGTTTTGTTTTGTTTTTTTCCAGAATGCAGTTGGCTTTTATTGACATGTGTCCCATCCATGTCACTTCATGGCTTGACAACTCAATTCTCATTAGCGCTGAATAATAGGCCATTATGTGGATGTATCACATTTTATCAACTTTATCACCCACCTGTGGAAGGACATCTTGGGCTTTTTTTCTAGGTTGGCAAATATGCGTAAAGCTGCTACAAGCATTCCTGTGCAGGTTTTTGCATGGATCTAAATTTTCCACTCACTTGTGTCAATAGTTAGGTGTGTAATTAACTTGATCACATGGTAAAAAATCCTAATTTTATAGGAAATCAGCAGATTGTATTTCAAAAGTGCTGTGTCATTTTGCTGTCCCATCAGCAACAACTGAGCGTTCCTGTTGCTTCATAACCCTGCCAGCATTTGTTGTTGTCAGTATTCAAATTTGGCCCATTTTAGTAGGTGTGCTGAGATGTCAATTTAATAGCCCATGGTGTTGACTCCCCCCTTATATGCTTATTTGCTATCTCTGCATCTTCTTTGCAGAGGTTCCTGTAGAGCTTTTTTAACCATTTTTAAGTCAAATTATTTGTCTACCAAACATTGAATTTTAAGAATTCTTGTATATTTTGGATACAAGTTCTTTATCATATATGTCTTTTGCAATATTTACCCCAGTCTGTGACTTGTCTTTTCATCCTCTTGATGCCTTCACACATTTCATGCCAGGATATTCTTCCATAATATTCCCAACACCCTGTGTGTCCTAGATCATTGGCTCCATTTGGCCAAGAAACCCAAGGTTAAGAGAATAATCAGCTTTCTCACTTGCTAAGTGATGAGGCTCAGATTGGAACCCAGACCTGACCCACAACTCCATGCTTCACATGACATCCTGCAGGTATATCCTACTTGCCACAGCTTAAACCATATGGTCATTTCATGCTAAAATATCCCTTCACTGTCTCAGAGAATTGGGTCTGTGAGATCCTGCAAAACCCATGTGACTTGCTTCTAAGACCTTAGTGTGGCTTGGGGGGGGGTCCCTCTGTGATCTAATCCCCATGTAATCCAACAACCCAGTCCCTTCTTCCATACTAATCCTTTCCCACTGCATTCACTGAATGTCCTTGCTGACTCCCTCACTCACTCCGTTTCCTCTGATGGAAAAACCATTCCACACTGTCTACTAGCCAAGTCTTACTCACTTTCAATTCTTCATCCATGCATCACTTCCTTAAGCCCTCTCTTTCCCACTTTCTATACCTTGAAACTCCACTTTGGGGTACAGTCTGTCTCCCCCACAAATTCCTGAAGCATGTCACTTTGACCACACTTTCTTAACCCCTCCAACAAGCCTGCACATAGTAGGAGCTTTGTAAATATGCTCTTAATAGAGAAATGAAGAGATTTCCCTACCTTTAATCTTTTAGAGTATTTAACTTTTTTAAAAAAGTTTGTTTCTTTTTGTTTTGTCTTTAATCATTTTTGCTTTCAGAGTTTTAATTTCATTTTATATTAAAAAAATCCCCTTTCAATATTCTAAACCAGAATCTGTTTTCAGTTCTATAACCCCCAGAGGCAAGCATAACTTAATAAATAAAGGAGATTTTTGAGTCGATAAGTCATTAGTGAGACCACAAGTGAAAGCAGAATATGCATTTTCACTTTGGAAAAACTAGAGTGTCCATAACCAAGGTTAACAAGGCTCAGTGTCCTCAGCTTAGGGTCCGTCCCAGGACTCTGAAACCCTCTGGGTTAAATGCCTCCCAAGATGCCCTGCTCTCTGAGGCTAAAATAGGTGTCCACCATTGCACAGGCTCTTAGAATAATACCTGCAAGGTGCTGGCACTCCAGCGATGGCACATTGTGTGGGATGAACAGAGGCTCAGTACCTAGCAAACCTGGGCTAGAATCCCAGTTCTGCCACCTCCAAGCTGTGTAATGTGGGCAATTTGCTTAAGCTCTCTGAGCCCCCATTTCTTTAACTGTGAAATGGGAAGAACAATGAAAGTAACAGGCCATGGTATTTTGATAACCTGTAGAGCTATTTTGAGGAATAACTCACTGAGACAATGCATATGAAATCTCTGGTACCTTCCACATGCTCCATAAAGGTTCCTGTCAAACTCCACTTCCCCTTCATTGCCTCACCCACCCAAGGGGATGACTCAGGCCTCCCACCTACACCCTCTAGCTGCTTTCTCTGAAATGCTTCCCCCAAGCAAGTAGGAAAAATGGTACCCTGTTTGTCCAGAATAGCACCAGCCTATAGCAGATGCTCAGTGGATTGGCTCTGAACAGGTGTGTTAATCCCCAGAGGTGGTGGTACCTTTCCAGTGTCCAGCTTATTCACCCATCCTCCAGCCCATTGCTTGCCTTCTGCACAACTTTATCCCAGATTTCTCAGCCTCTCTCACTAACTAGTGTCTGACTGGTTGTGGCTCCAGCAGCTGCCACATGCACTGAAGGGAGAGTAGCAGCTGAAGGAGACAGGAAGAAGCAGGGGTATGCCTCCCCTCCCTCTACTTATTCTCCCTACCTCCTTAGCAGTGAGTGAAGCTCCTCCTCTTCTCCACCTCCCACCTGAGAGAACCATCATGGTTCCCATTTCCACAGGAGCCCCAGCCCCACAGTGCTGGTCAATCCACCTGATCCCTTTGTCCCTGCAGTCACAGGAGGCAGAGTCCTCTGATTGGGACGGAGCTCTGAGCTGCCTCACCCTCCTATCTGGCTCCACAACTCTTCTGCCTCCGAGCTAGCCATTCTATGGGTCATTTCAGCGGTGGACCAGCAAAGTGGTGTCTCATCTGACCTATCTGCCAAAGCAGGCGCATTGAATGCAGCTAAGAGATTCCCACTCTTCCAAGCTATGCCATCCACTAGCCACAGGGCCAGGTAGTCTTTGTGAGCCTCAGTGTCCTGTTTGGTTACAGGCACAAAGAGCACCTGTCCTGCTTCTCTCCCAGGCTCTGGGTAAGATCCCGGGGAGATAACCCTTTTGTACAAGATTCACCAGTTGCTCCCTGAGCCCCTAAAGCTACTAGGCTAGTGTGGGGGCTGTTGTGGAGGTGCTGGGCATAACACAGCAACCAGAAGGAATAATGTCCTGGCTCACAGGAGGTTCCAGCTAGAGTGATAGATGCTCTTTTGCAAAGAGCGTAGCAGTCAAACAGGATAAGCCAACCTGCCCCAACTCCTCCACACCCCTGAAGGATGCCCATGGGTCTCCTGTGCAATTGCTGAGAACCCACACCCCCTTGAGGAAGGCAGCCAAGTGGAGAGTGCTGGGATGTACAGCACATGTGTGGGGTCCAGGTCAGTTAGACATGCCCCGCCCCCAGCACACCTACCAGGGAGTTCTGTTAGCAGGTGTCTGTTTGCACTTGCACGTGGGATCTGGCTCTGATTAATTGTAATGGGTTAGTCTGATGCTTTTGCTGTACTAGATCTTTTAATGGTTTTATTTGGTATTATTTGAAGTAAGCAGGTTTTCAACTAAAGGCTGCAAATCTTGTGGATGCCTAGATTGTGTTTGAGATGCTATTCTCTGGCACACGGTGTTCAGTTATTGATGACCTCTTTCATAATGACTTAGGCAGTTTCCCTTGAAGGATGGTGTTGATAACAGTAGGCGACCAACGATCTTTTCATGACAGTACTTCAAGAGGCAAAAGAAAAGCAATCCGTGCCTCTGTAGAAAATAGGGATATTTGCCTTTGTTAAACAAGTATGAAAATGGAACAGATTCATTCTGAGTCAACCCTCCTCACAGCCTGCGTGTTTTCCTGTGGTCTCCCTTGCATTGTCTTTGTGGAGATGATACTGCCACCCCCAGTCTAATGATGAAGTCACTCAGCCTTAAAGAAGCAGGTGACACACCCAGGTGGATCAGGACAAAACTAAAATCAGAAGGGCAAGTGATGCCAAGGGAAGCAGCACAGACAGGTGGTTTTGAGGGACAAAAAGCTTTCTCTCTCCCCTACCTGTAACTGATGAGTACTGGGGTTAAAGATTTTTTGTGCAAAATTATGGTGGTATCTGGTGTGGCAATTAATAAATGAGAGCCGGGGCCCACCTGAAGTCCTCCTTCCCCTTGTTTTCTTCTCTCTGCAGATGACCATTCCCGAGTGAGGCTGCTGGTACTGGACGGAGACCCACATTCCGACTACATCAACGCCAACTACATTGACGTGAGCATCTTGATGGGGGGGCAGCTGGGGCCTGGGGTGGCTGCAGTAGACTCAAAATGCATGCTGTGCTCTGCTCCCCTCTTCACCCACCCCGGAAGGTGGCCCCCTCATAGTGGCCTTGCTTCTCTCTGATTAGTGTGACTCAGTATAGCCTGAGTTCATTGTCCTTGTAAAGCTGAAGCCTCTCTCAAGCTGGCTGGAGTCACTGTTCTGTGATGAGAATAAATGCCATACTTGTCCAGTCACCCATTAGATCATTTATACGTGTATGTCTGTCCCTTCATTCATTCATTCATTCATTCACTCTTTTGAAGGTATAGTCTCAAAAAAATTTATCCCTCAAATATTTGCAGGTGCCTACTGTGTAAGGCACTGGATGTCACAGAACCCATAAAACCACAGCGTCATTACCTCTAACCTCTAATTTCCCAACCTTTAGCAGGAAGGGGCTGTGCACGTCAATAATCCCAGGGCAAACTCGATGGTGATGTCATACATTCAGATAAATGGTTTTTTTAGTGGTGTCAAAAAAAAATGTTTCCTCTATCATGAATGCAAATATGATCTGAATCAAAGCCTCAAGCACAGAGAGAGTTTAAAATCTCTGTTAGAGAAGGGCCTCTGGTTAGAGAGAATAGCACAGGTAAAAATATAGCTGTTGGAAGTAGAAGATAATAGAACAGTTCAGTTTGAGAGAATAGAGATTATAGGATAGGAATAGTAGAGATTAAGGTTGGAGCTAGCCCATTGGTGGTTTAGGCAAACTTTATCTTGGTGACAAAAGGAAGCTATTGAAAATTTTCAATCCAGGAGGGAACCTGTTCAGAGCTGAACAGGTGATTTGGGGATGATTTGTCTACCCCTAAGGGAAGGAGGGGTTAGAAGAACAGAGTCTGTAATGAAGATACTTAGTGAGGCAAGGGGCTTCAATACTCCAGAGACTATTAAGACAAGGACTCAATATAACAGGAGCCAAGATGATCACCATAGGAGTGAGCAGGTTTACAAGGGGACACATGGCCATGAGGGCTCGATGAACATCCCAGGGTAATATATGCAAGCCAGGCTTCTCAGGACCCCAGCTAGGAACTCAAGGATCTTGATGGATGGCTTGGAGGCCCATGCTGGTCCCTCTAACTCTCAAATGCATTTACAGGCAAGCTATAAAAAGTGTTGCTTCTGAATTCTCCACAATCTAGCCTGAGCCAAATGATTCATTAATTCAACAAGCTTTTATTGAACCTTATATTGGTCATTTGCCTGTTTGCCCTAAGATCTCTTCCTTGTCCTTTCCCACCCTGCTTTGCAGGAGGGAGAGAGAGAGAGAGAGAGAGAGAGAGAGAGAGAGAGAGAATGGTGAGCTGACACGTCAGGGTAACATGTGAGATTAGCAGTAAACACAGGAAGAAGTCATGTATGTTTCCTTTCCCCTTCCTTGGGTGGCTGCCTCCCATCTGTGACTCTAGCTTCCATCGAGTAGATGCACCAGAGTTCCAGCTTCTTCTGCCAAGTAGCCCCAGATCCTGGAATCTGCCCACTCTTTCCCCAACTGTGCTGTTAGCTCACTGTTGAGGTGGTCACAGCTACCTGGTTTCACTGATCCCTGGTCTACCCCCTTCCCCAGCCCCTGTTTAGGATCTCAGCTCCTCCATTACCCCTGTAACTATCCCCCTATACTGAATTACCTCTGTCTGAAACACATAGGATGGTTTCATTTTCCCACCTGGACCCTGGGTAATGAAAGACCAGCATGTTCTGGGGCCAGAACCTCAGGGAAGGTCAGCATAGAGCCATCTCTGCCAGCAAGGCCCTGCCAGGAAAGTCCCCCAGGACACAGCCTGTTCAGAGCAGCCTGTCTTCAGCCTGGAGCAAGGCCCTCTAGGTACTCAGCCGTGATGCCTTCAGCCTTCCCCTCATGTGTTTAGCATTCATTTCACTAGGGCTGAGCAGATCCCTCCGTGGTGTATTGCAAATACAGTCTCTAAAAAGGACCAAATATGATCAGGGGGATTTGATAAGAGACCCTCATAAAGCGAGGCTGTGACAACATCAAGGGAAAGCAGAGTCTTGAACTGGGCATGGACCTGCAGAGGGGAGCCTGGCAGGTGCAGAGACTCAGGGAGCACAGGGCGAATTATGTACAAGACGGTTATTACCTCCCTGGACTCTCACACAGACCCTGGGAGAGAAGTAGGATAGGTGCTCTTCATGCCTGTCACCAACCAGGAAACTGTGGCTCACAAATTCTACCCAGCCCTGTGGCCCGGGGATAGTGGAGCTTGGGAGAGTGAGGTTCTCTTAACTGCATTCAGATGTTCCTGCTTCTAGAGGGGTTATCTCTGGAGACCACTGGCCAGACACATCCCCCATAGCTATCTAGGTCTTCCACCCTCTGTCCTGGTCCCCACCCCAGCTGGAGTTCTCCCCACCGTCCAAAGAGCTAACTGCCCACGTTAGAATCATTTATCCACAATTGGATCTTCACAAGCCATTCAAACAACTCCATTTGGATAATGAGCTGGATGCGACCAGTCCACTCACCGCCTCCAGAGGTCATGGTTCTGCTAGCAGCTGAAGCATCCCGCCAGTGGGTTTGTTTGCACACCCAAGAATGTATTGGCCACTTGAATCTGTTATAAATTACCAGTCTGAAAATAAATATCGTATCTAGGTCCCCAGTAAGGAACAGATGCATGAGTGCAGAGTGAGATAAATGCATTTTGGATGCAAACCTCTTTCCCGTTGCTCTCAGACAGATGGAGGCAGGCCCAGTGCTGGTTCGCATTCAATCCGCGTGCTGTGTAGGTGGGACTTACATGAACTTAAAGTTCTTTTCAGGTTAGGAAGTTTTCCCTACCAGCTCTTGGCAAATGGCTGGAGGAGTCTCAATTGAGCAGTACATTTCCTTTTATCTCCATTGCTGAGGAGTCTCGTATTTAGAATGTTTTCTCCTTGGCTGTACAGGTTCTTAGTGGCCAGAGAGGCTCTCTTTTCTCAGGTACAGTATGTGCACAAGATGTGGCATACAGGTGTGCACACATTCACAGGGAGATAGCCATGAGCCAGTAAAAAATAGCCATACCTCATTGGAGTTCTCATTCTAATGGAGAAACAGACAGTAAGATTGTAAATAAATGAAGAACATTCTAAAATTTGTTGATGATTTCCTAGTGAAAGCAAAAGAAGCTGAAAGGGTAGTCAGGGAAGGGCTTTCTGAGGAAGGATCTGACAACCCAGCAGAATCCTGGACTCAGGGAGGGATCAGATCACTCTGTTATCTGGGAAAGGCACACGAGGCACAGGGAATGGCCAGTGCTAAGCCATCTAGATGGAAGCCTTATGTTAGTTTATGAGAACAAAATGTCCAACAAACTAGAGAGTGATTGGTAGGAAAGCTAAGAAATTGCAGAAGGAATGACACCCCATTCAGCTTAAGAGCCAGTCCTCCTACCATCTCAGGAGATACTTCTTTGGGCCCCTTGATGAGTCAGGTACCCATAGGTATTCCACAGAGCCCCAAATCTTTCCCTTGGTAGCCCTTATCCCATAGACAGTTGATGTCTATAAGCTGCTCAAAAAGCAGAGACCATAACCATTTGGTCGACTTTTGCATTTTCAATGCCTTATACAAATTCTTAGTAGGTACTCAATTAATATCTGCTTTATAGTTTTGAGTTGCCAAGTGCCAAAGATGGTAAACTTAGGTCATCTGCCCTCACAATTGAATTATGAATATCTTGATCCAAGTCTCCTCTTGTTGACTTTCAAGCGCAATAGAATCTTCCAAATCAGTTTCCTCCAGCAGGTTGTTCATCTTCCAGCCCATGCACTGAGTATCCCAGGTCCACCACAAAGACACAGTTCTGTATATGTAAAGTCCAATATCTTTGCTAAAAACAGCACCCAACTCTGGATGGCACATCTCATGGACCAGAAGGAAAAGAATGCAAGAACCTTTACTGCAAGTGTGTGGACAGGGTATACGCAAGCCTCCAAGGCTTGGTCGGGAGCAAGGAGGTCTCATTTGAAGTGCAGTGTGGAAAGCTAGGGCAGAGGTACATGGGCTGTGGGAGAAGTCAGAGGACCTACAGGAAGGAGGCTGGAGACAAAGATGGAGATGGGTTATTCATCCCAAGCAAAGGTGCTTAGACACCTTCGTGCAGGCAATGGGGAGTCATTGGAGAAACAACCTTAGCAGCTGTGCCTTGGAAAGTACACCCTGGTCAATACCAGAGAACTGTTGGACAAGATTGCAGGCAGGAGACCAGAAAGAAGCCCAGGTCAGAGAGAATGGGGACTGAGAGAACATGTAGCAGTGGGAAGACAGAGAAACTGCATGTTCCCATTCTCTAGGAGATGATTTTCTGTCCCCGAACATCCTCAAGAAAATGCCCAGTCTTGTCCCTGTGAGCTGAGGAAACCCAGTTCAACTTGATTTGGAGAAATAGATGGCTCTTCCTACCTCTCAGCTTCCTTCTTTCCTACTTCTAATGTCTCAGAAAACAGCTCAGTGATCACCTTAATAGGAAAACAGAGGAGAGGAAAAGGCTTAAGTATCTGAATCTCCCAATGGTGGGAATAGACTTTCAGCAAGGAAGTCACTCAATAAATGTATAAACGGAATATTAACAGTAGCAAAGACATATTAAGTCTTACAAGAATGCCTGGCACATAGTCACTGTCATGTATTACCTCATTTAATCCCAACAGCAACAGTAAAATGTAAATACTACTGTCCTCATTTTACAGCAAAATAATGATAATGACGATGATGATGAAGATAACTGACGTTATTATCACAAGGTTAACTACCTTGCCCCAGACCATGCAACCTCTAAAGGAAAAAGTCAGGCAATTAGGTCCAGTACTGCTGTGCTGTGCTGTCTTTTGAGTTGGTTTCTCAAGTCAAAAGACTCAAAATCAAGTTTATTGGGCCTATGCTCTGAGTCTTACACTGAGCTACACTTTTCAGGAATGTTTTCTTAAAGTTAGGAGGTAGGTTTTGAGGTAGGTTCTGGCCTCAAAAACCGGACAACCTCACCAAGAATAGAGGACTTCACAAGTAAAGAATTGGGGGGGGGGGGTGTTATATAGTTCCTCTGACAGTTCTGGGCCTGATGTTGGCCTCAGGTCGATTCTGACAATCAGCCAAGGCATGTCTAGAGTGCGCCCGCAGTCAGAAAGCTCCTACTGAATAGTTATGAAGCCAGCAGAAAATGAGGCAGAAAAATCCACAGGGGACTCAGAAACTAGTCTTTGAACCAGAAAGCAGTCCCAGGACTCAGGGACACTGTGTCTGTTTCCTGATAAGTCATCAGATGGTGATTTTGATTCTTTCCTGAAAGGGGGGGGAGGGGCTCAGGCAGCTCATCTGCTCTGGCAGGACAGAAAGACTGATCACCCCTATTCAAGACAAAAATAGCTGTTAATGAAACTTTGGGACTTATTGTCTCCTGTGATGGCTAGCCATACAGAAAATGGATTTCAGGGCAGTCCACCTCTGTACCAATAGGTTCTGTAATTGGCATCCCTATTATTTTCTTAATGTGTCCATTTTGCCATTCATTCTCTCAATGATTCATTCAGTAAATACTGATTTTGTTCAGTGCCATAAACTAAATGTAGATCTGCTCCAAAAACTTGAACTTCCACCCAGTACTTCTCTGTAACAAAAAAGAGAGGCACTCCAATTATGCCTTGCCTCAGCAAAAGAGGTCACCTTCAACCCCTTCCCTAATAATGAAAGTCATGGGGATGAGAGTAAATACACTCCCAGTGCATAACAAGGCTCACTGGAAACTCCTAAAATGGGCAGAGAAATCAGAAACTGGCCTCTGCAGCAGAAAGTGGCTTTATCAGGCTTCATCTACTTGGGGTGCTACCACTGATGGGCCCTTTAAATCCAAGTGTGCCCATGTCTGCACAGAGAGGTACCATGGTATCTTTCCCAATTTTCTTTTTCTAATTGTTGCTAGTGGAACAAGCCATCAACACGATTGTTTTCTAAGATGTCCACAAGGTGCAATACTCCACATGTAATTGCAATTCAGGAAAGGTTTTTGGTGCTTCATGTCCCACAGAAACCTGAAAATCCCTCTCTCATCTCTCTCTTGGGGCATTGGCATAAGTGATGCCCTCCCAATATTTGCTCCCAGTCCTCCAGTTCCATGCAAGCCTGTCTGGGCATCTCCCAAGTACCTATGATAGTGACTGACATGGATTTGTAGGCATTATCTTATTTAATCTTTGTCACTACCCTGAGGGATGTCAAATGCTCATTCCCATTTGCCTCTGGGAAAGCAAAGTATTGGGAAGACTAACTCAATATTGTGCTGTTTGCAAGCTTTGGCTAGAGACCCTTCACTGTGCTTTTCTCCTCTCCTCCAGGGCTACCATCGACCTCGGCACTATATTGCAACTCAAGGTAAGTGTCCTTCGTTTCCTCTAAGGGCCCTTTGCTGGAGGGGAGGAATGAGATGAGTTTCTGCCAGCAAAGGACTCACATATGAGTAGGAGTGGAAAAGCTGCAGGGGTCCTCGAGATTGTTCATTTGGGAGGGAAAGAGGTGACGGATTCAGCTAACCGAAGAGGACGTGAGTGAGCGAGGAAGATTTCACCACTAGGAAATGATTGTAAAAAATGAACCTGGGACCAGGGAAGACAAGACATCAGGCTGGGGCCGCCACTATCCACTGTCCAGATCTGGAGCGGATGGTGCCTCATCTCCTTGATGGGCTTGTGCCCAGAGGAGGGAAGCAGCCAACTGGCCTGGAAAGCAACTTGCCAGCATCTTATCAGATGGTTAAAATATGGTCATATCTCACAAATCCGTTCTGGGAGGAAACTCCATGGGTAATTGTGTATGGATAGTGATTTATTTATAAAGAAACTCTTCACAGTGTTATCCATAATGGAAAAAAGCTGTTGGGTAAAATAAAGCATAGTAGCTTTATAGTATAGGAACATGATACATGGTAAGAAGTTCTAAGGGCATGGGAAATGCATATACTGCATGCATATCATAGTAAATGCATGCATATACATATGTATGTATACGTACACACAGATATACATACATACACACACAGAAAATGGCATTTAAAAATTTCCATTCCAAATATTGCTAACTTTAGTAATTTTGAAAAGGATGTGGACCCAGGACATTGAAAGAGGAATTTTCACAGAAATTGCTTTGGATCCTGAGATCCTATCTCCCATTCCTTATCATTTATGTATGTATGTATATATGCATGTGTGTACATATGTATGTATGTATGTATTGTCTTCTTTCTGTCTGGGCTTCAGGTGAATGCCTCTAGCATTTGTCAAGCTCAAAATCAGGCACCTTCTGGTTGTATTCTCAACATCTGACTTATGGCAGCAATTGGTCCATCTACCCTCCTTATTCAGTTTCCTTTCCTTTCTCACTGAGGTTCTGGAACTCAATTTTTGTAACCCCCCTTAAGCTATATTATTAACGCACAGTGTCATCCAAGTACAGTAATGAGTTGAGGGGGAGGGGACAAGGGGAGGGTAGTGGAAAGGGTCTGAGCAGAAGGACAAAGAAGAGAAAAGCTTACATGTCCAGCAGATGCTCTAGACCATGCAAGTTTGGTGTGTGTTTTTTCTTACCATGTGACCTCCTGCACCCCAGGCCCTAGTCTCAGCAACTGGGCCACCCCAGTGTGGATCCTTGGCTCAGGCTTGCTCACCCACATAAAGCCTCAACTGACCAACCAGGAGGAACTGACCAACCAGCCTCTTGGCTGCTTCTTGTCCCTGCACTCTTTGACCCTGTGACCTTCTCTGTTGGCAGGTCCCATGCAGGAAACCGTAAAGGATTTTTGGAGAATGATCTGGCAGGAGAACTCAGCCAGCATCGTCATGGTCACAAACCTCGTGGAAGTGGGCAGGGTAAGCCCCTCCTGCAGTTTCCCGGATAGAGGATGCCAGCATTGCACACCTGAGCCTCTCTGTGCTCCGTGCATGGTGCCAAGTGCCTCCTGTCCAAGATCGCACCTTCACAACAACCTACAAAGGAGAAATCCCCATCCTACTTCCCATCCAAGGACTGTCCTTTCCCTTCAAGCCACCTTCATCCCTTCCTCCACCCTTACTCACCATTGATGACGTCATCTCATATCGCTTGAGGAAACGAAAGTCACCAGCCATGAACTCTCATCTTCACACCGCAAAGCTACAATCCTGTTTGTCTCCACAGCTGTCTTCTCCTTCTTACCACCTCCAATCAGGCTGAATTATAAAGCAATATAAAGCAATATAAAGCTGTTAGTGTTGACCCAAAATGGTAGATCTGCCATTTCTAATGGTTCAGCCTAAGACACTGGAAAAGTGACTTTTGCCCTTTTGAAGGCAATCCTCGTGCCTTGAAAATCAGATTCTGCTGGAGAACTGCCTCATTTTCCCTCTCACTGAAAAATAAACCTCTCCTTGTTAGATTATTCCCCTCAGCATATAAACATGCTGAACGCCTTGCCCCTTAAAGAGAAAACAGGCCAACAAAAATGATTCTCTTGTCCTTACTTTCCTGCCACACTTTCAAGGCTCACATACAGGCTCTGCATTCTTCTTCCCAACGCGATGCTGCTCTCCCCTCCATCCCACCAACAGTGAGACAGTCAGTGTCACCCCATCCTCCATGTTGACAAAGCCAGTCGCCACTTCTCTCATCATGCTCAACCTCTCAGTAGCCTGATCCTGCTCTTCCTCCCCTTCCTCTAAACTGAGCTATTCTTAGGGTTCAGGATTTGGACTTCCCCTCTGTAGTCTCTCCTCCCTTGCCTGGACCTTAGCTAGTCACAGGGCTTAGAAAAAAGACAGTCACACCCAGCTTGAGTTGGTCTGCTCAATGAACTGACACGTGGGTGGGTGGGCTGATGGGGTTGAAGGTAGGAGACACAGAAGCAGATTTCAGAGACCTTCTCACAGGACATAAGAACTAGTCAAAGAGTAGGCTGGCATGCCTTTTGTTTTGTTTTGATTGGGCAAGAAGCGATGTCCATTTGTTCATAGAAGGAGTCCTAGCCTCCAATGTAAATGGAGAGAGCAAGTGTGTTTGTCAGTAATGATCTAGTGAAAGGGCATGGCCAGCATGCCAGACCTAGTAGGCATCAGAGCCAGGAGAGTCTCTAGTCTTGAGCTCACCTCTTTCTAGTCCATTCCCCAGTTTTACAGATGAGGCAGCACCCCCAAGTGTAGACTGAGTGGCTTCCCTGACAGCTTCCGGCACTCTCTGCTCCCAACACTCAGGACCACACAGCAGTGACACAGGTTCAGCTGCTGCGGCCACAGAGGCCAGCCTAGAGGCAGAAGCCAGAGGCTAACTCCCCCCCTCCCAGCAGAGCCCACAGTGGAGACAGAGGCCCTGATGGACAGATCTTAGAAATTGCTTGGATTTGGGGAAGGAACAGGAGAATAGCTCTTGCTAGAACTCGGGCCAGGAGCCACATACCATGGCAGATACTGCCTGCGTGTTGCTCCCCTTCATCTCATGACAATTGCACCAGGCAATGTTCCTGGTTGCTAGTCACATGGCCTGGCCTTACTTCCTGACTCCATCCCCTGCTAAGAACTTGGGCAAAGTTATTCACCTCCCTGTTCTTCAGATCCCTCATCTGTAAAGTGGAGACAGTAATAATTATACTACATAAGGGTGTGATAAGTGACTAACGTTGTTCAGTATTTGTGCAAGACACAATAAGCAGGGAATAACCATTGGTTGTCATTTTAATAGTAAATGAGACTCAGAGAGACTTTGACACTTTCTGAAAGTTGCAGTTACTGTTAGAGTCAATACATCCACTTGCCTCCAAAACCTGATATGCTAGACCAGTGTTTCCCTAAGTGGGTTCCATTGGATGCCAGTCTGCAGGATGCCTAGTGAGAAGAGGGTTCCATGGTTAAATACGTTTGGGAAATGCTGTACTCTTTGCCCCTTTTGGAGAGCCATAAACCGCACCAGCATGAGCACATGGAGCCAGATGCGTAGCACTGTAGCAAAGCAGCCTGTTTAACTGTGTTTAGTCCAGCATTTCCCAAACTCATTTGACCACAAAACCTTTTTTTGTTTGTTTTTTGTTTCTTGTTTTTTACCTAACACCTATTAGCACCCAGCGGAACACACTGTGGGAAATGCCACGCTAGGCCGTGCGGCGTCCCCCGGAATGGTAATGCTTTTGTTCTTTTAAGGGGAAACAGATGATCTCTTTTTCCTCCTGTGGAGTGTGACTTAGAGTCAAATGTGGGGATGGCTTGTTGTATCATCCACACCCCCATCTGGGCAGAGAGCCAGCACCAAGTCTTCCCTCCAAGCCCGAACCTTCCATCCTTTTCCCAAACAAAAGCCTTCCTCCTTCCGGCCCCCAGGACTCCCACTTGATAACGTCCCTCTCCCCAACACGTCCGCTTCCTCCTTCTCACTATTCCCCCCATCCCTGCACTCTCGTCTCTGCTCAGCTGACCCCACTCAGCCGCCCCAGCCTGCCATAAACAAAAGTGCATTCAGCCAAAGGTAGAAAACTGGCCGCATGACCTTGGACAAGTCACCAGACTTCCAGACTAGAGTGTTATTCTCACATGTTGAATGGGGATAACCACACCTGCCTGTCTCACTGAGGTCGATGCCATCACTTAGTGTGATGCTGGACTTGGAAACCACAAGGGCTCAGCCAAAGAAGGTGCTGCCTTTATTCCTATGGCTCTCGTCCCTCTGGGAATGAGCTTGCCCGGTGCAATTGGCTGATCCCCAGTCAGCTGAGAACCCCTTCAACTGAAATTCCAACTAAGTGGCCCTTGGGTATTTGAACGGGAAGTCCAGTTGAGGCGGCTGCTCACACTTGGCCAAGCACTCACATGTCCTTATCTCTGTCCTTTCTCACAGGTGAAGTGTGTGCGGTACTGGCCAGATGACACTGAGGTCTACGGTGACATTAAAGTCTCCCTGATTGAAACAGAGCCCCTGGCAGAATACGTCATACGTACCTTCACAGTCCAGAAGGTAAGTTTGAGGCTGGGGCTGGGCAACCTAGCAGATAGGTGTGTTCATTCATCCAAGATACATGGTGATAGATGATGACTTTGTTGTCACCCCACACAGAGATCAATCAGCTGTCAAGTTAGACATGTACCCTCCTCTAGCAGGAGGGACAAACAGAACTCAACGACTAATCTATGGGATAATGGCACATGGTGATAAAAGCTATAAAGGCAATGGCCTCAGAGAATCACGAAGATGGGGTAGTCAGGGAGGACCTCCCAGAGGAGGAGGTATTGAACCAGAGTTAAGGGGAAAGAGCCAGCCTAAGGAAGAGCAGGCGGAAGATGGCCCCAGGCAGAAGGGGGCAGTCATGTAGAGTGGAAGGGGAAGAACATCTCTATATAATCGAGCTTATACATCTTTGCCTCTATGGGATATTTGGCAATGCCTAGATGTATTTTTGGTTTTTATATCTGGGGAAGACAGGGGAGGCACTACTGGCATCTACTGGAAGGAGCAAAGGATACTGGCTCCTTCAGTGTAAAGAATAACCCTCAACCTCAGAAAATTATGTAGCCTGAACTGTCAATTGTGTCAGGGTTAAGAAACACTGGTGTAGGCATCTAAGGAAATCAAGGTGGCAGCAACTTGATGTGCCAGAGTGAGATTGCAAAAAGTTATTGTCCTTCTCTTTATAATGTAATTGCTATTTCCTCATTACTAGAGCATTTCCATTATAATACAGTCATAGGTAACTTTTTTTGGGCATTTATCGGGCATACAAAATGAGGTGCTTTGCAAAGTGCTTTGCATAAATTAATTTGTTTACTTCACCTATCAACCCCTTGAAGTACTATTACTATGCCCAATTTACAGATGAAATAACTGAGGTACAGCCTTTAAGGCACTTGCCCAGAGTTCACAGAGGCAAGGGGTCTGAACCAGGATGGGCACATCGGCCTTGACTCAGAGTCTACTTCCCTTCCCCAGCAGAGCAGCCATTTTCTAAAAGCAAACACATTAATGGAACTAATGACCATAGTCTGGGGACTTCAGTGCTCTCCAAGCTGTGCTGCTGGGGCTGGCAAGTCCTTGGCATAGTCTAGGAAGGAGTGTGCACAGGACCACCCCTGCATATGGTACAGATAGCAAGAAGCACTGTTTCCTCCGCAGCATCCATGCTCCTAAAGGTCTGCATCTGTAGACAGGTGAGCAGCCAGGAGGGAAGAGCCCTCCATGATGAGAGGATAACAATAGGTGCCCCAATGTAGCCATAAGTCAAGTTCCTCACAGCCAGAGCCTGATAAAGAAGTCTGTGCTCGTGGCATGGCCAGGAAGTGCTCTCAGGAGAGACTTGTCTCCTTTGGGTAGATTCCCAAGAGAGCGATTGCTGGGTTGAATGGTAGCTCCATTTTCAGTAGCTTGAGGGTCCTCCACACAGCTTTCCATAGTGGCTGGACCAGCTTACGTTCCCATCAGCAGTGTAAAAGTGTTCCTTTCTCTCCACACCCTCGCCAACACTTGTTACCCGTTTTTTGGATGTGGGTTATTCTTACTAGTGTAAGGTGGTATCTCATTGTTTTTTGATTTGCATTTCCCTGATGGCTAGTGACATTGAGCAATTTTTCATATGCCTATTGAGCATTTGTATTTCCTCTTTGGAGAAGTGTCTTTTTCGTTCTTCTCCCACTTTTTTTATTGGGCTTCTTTCTTGTTTTGTTTTTGTTTAGTTGTGTGAGTTCCTTGTCGATCTTCGTTATTAAACCCTGTCACTCTTCTACCCAAAGGAGGCCTCAATGTGGGTACAAAGGGACACCTGTGCTTGGATGTTTACTGCACATTATTTATAATTACAAGGACTTGGAAGTAACCTAAATGTCCCAAAACAGATGAATGGATGAAAAAGATGTTGTAGATATACACACTGGAATATTACTCATCGATTAAAAATGACAAATTTGATGATTTTATAATAACATGGATGTACTTAGAAGAAATCATATTAGCGGAAACAATTCAAAAAGAAAAAGACAGAAACCAAATGGTTTCACTAATATATGGGACATAGGAAAAAAATAAACAAAAGCCATGAGGAAAAGTCAAAACAAGCTAACAACCAAGCTGAAGTACACAACTGGGGTCGGGGGGAGAGGGTAGGAATGGTCAGGGAGGCTGGAGGGCAGTGAAGCCCTGGGATTACAAAGATATGAAATTTATATATAAATTAATTATTTAATAAAAAAAGAGACTTGTCAGAGAGGAAAGGGATGGGACCAGGTAAAGCCTGAACCAGGAGGCTTCTGGTGCATAAACCACACCCCAGAGTTGCCCCTCCTGGAGATTCTGGAAGTAAGGGAACCACTTTTATGCCCCAATATCAGTGGTTCCACTGATTGTGGGTCAGCCACAGAGGGGTCACCTCCAGAGTGAACAGGGGACTGTCACCGGATTCTTCTCCAGAAAATGGGACAGTTGTGAGTCACTAGCAGGTCACACTCCTGCAACAGAATTTACAAAGAGACCTGGGGAGGCACCAGTCTCACCTACCATGTTAGCACTGGGAATGAGACAGGAGACAGGAACATGCTGGCCCATCTTCAGATCCTTAGAGAGTCACCATCAGATGGTGCTGGGGGGAGTTCTAGTCCTCTCTTAGGTTGTCTTTTGTTTTTCTTCTAAACAATTATGTGGGAAGAGAACACCCATAGAGGGACACCCTAATAAGACCCCAAGGACCTGGAGGCCACTCACCCAACCTCACAGTGTGCAGGCAACCTGGGGTGATCAGCTCAATTTTGGCTCCTGAGGTGGTGGCCCAGAAACAACAAACTGGGAATGCTGGCTGCCTGGAAGACAGCCCTATCAGAGAGAAGGAACCCTTGATGTATTGCCATAGCACAGGCAAAGAAACCTTGAACCAGAGCTCCCTGGGGCTGAGCTCATTTGGAGGGTGGATTGAAAAAAAAAAAAAAAACAAAGAATTGTTTTGCTGGCTTCTCTTCAGTCTCCTGCAGTTCCTCCATCACTACTCTCATCCAGTACTCGCTCCCCTGAACCACAGCAACCTCTTCCCTGTGTTCTCTGCCTCGGCTCTGCCCCATCTATGCTTGAGCTTCCTACAAACTGAGACCGAGACAGGAATAGGGGTGCCCTGACTGAGGTCTTGAGGACTCTGAGAAGAAAGGGACCGAGGGAGGTAGCACAGGGCTGGGGAAGGAGCTAAACAAGGCTGTGCCCAACCCAGGGGCAACTCTGGGTATGATTTACACCATAGGGTAGATGCCATCTTGAAACAAAGTAGTCTTTGGACCCCCATTAGGATAATGCACCATCCCAGCTTACCCAGAACTGCCCTCGCCTCAAGCCCCATGTCCTTGAAATCCCTCAGCCCCAAACAAGCTGCCAGTGTTGGTGGGTCACTGGAAGGCTTCTCTAAGTTGCAGGGTGCCAGCTGTCTACCCCATGCCCAGGAGAGGCGACTCTTGCTGCTGAGAGCAAGTCTCTGAAGAAGGGGATAACAGACTGGCCAGGGGGTAGGTGCACTCACCCAGGAAAGGGAATCTGAGTGGACACCACCAGTACCATCTCTGCAACCCCCCCCCCAGACTCCCCTCCTCTGCATAGCAGCCAGCGTGATCCTCCTAAAATGCAAATCTGACTGTGATGCCTTCTACTTCTGTACAACCATCTGCAGCCTTCCTAGAGCCCCTGGTGCATCAGGGATAAAGTCCAAATGCCTTCAAGGGGACCTCAAGACACTCCAGGATCCAGACCCACCCAGCCCTCCACCCCAGGTCCCACTGCCCACCCATGCCTGCCCTCCACTTTCCCTAGAGCTGCTTCTGGGCTGTTTGTGAATCTGGGCACGTACCCTGCTAAACCCTCTCTTCATGCCTTGGCCCAGGCTCCCTCTCTGCCTAGAGATCCCTCCACTTTTTAGCTGGGTGATATTCAAGCATCAATGAGTCATAATGATTAGGAGTGCAGACTGTGGAGCCAGACAGCCAGGGTTCAATTTGTAACTTTACAACTTACTAGTTTTCTGACCTTGGACATGTTACCCAACCTTGCTTAGCTCAATTTCTTCATCCATAAAAAGGAGATAAAATATGAGGGTTGGTAAGGGAGTTCACCCTGTCCCTACATCACAGTGTTCAGAAGAGCGAGGAATATGTAATGGATGGTGACTACATGTTAGCTATTATTTTCACTATTGTTTCAAAATTTAGATCAGGCACCACCTCCTCCAGGAAGACCTCCCAGGTTTCCCCTCCTCCTGGCTCTGGCTAAATGGCACTTTTTGATAAACTTTAATATGATATTTGCTTAGGAGCCCACTTCTCATATGAAACCAGCCCCAATTAAAGCTGTTCCAGAGACAGGGACTATGAGTTTGATTTCCTGAGACACTTGTCAGAAGAGGGTCCCCTGACAACCAGTGTGGGTGTCATCTCACCCCCGGGGGAATTCAGAGCACATATGGGCACTAAAGGCTCTGAGAAGTCATGCAGTGAAGCAGTCACTTTGACTTCTTAGGTCCTAGCTTCCTAGGACCTAACCCAAGACTGGGCACAGATAACCACTTCCTGGGATTATGTTTTTAGTGGAAGAATGAACCATCACTCTTCCTATATCTTCTCTCTAAATAACTGCAGGAGAGTTTAAGTAGAAGGAAGCTAAGGAAGGGGCTCAGGGATGTGACCTGACCACAGAATAGCCGGGGGACCCCCTCTGGCCTGGAGCTTCTTTAGCACGGGTAGGGAGAGGGAAGGGGACCCATTTGAAGCTTGGGCTTTATGTCTCATATCTTATAATTCTAAGCAAGAATCTAATTAATGAAGAAGTCTGCTCCTTTATTTTTAATTAGTAAGTTGCAGAGACAACCATCGAAAAAGCTGAAAAACCAGAACACCAGAGTCCAACCTTTGAAAATCCTTGCATTCCCCTGAAAACAATGAACAACATTTCTCTGCATCCTTTTGGCTACATATTAATTTCCTGAGACACTTGTCAGAAGAGGGTCCCCTGACAACCAGTGTGGGTGTCATCTCGCCCCCCAGAGGATTCAGAGCACATATGGGCACTAAAGGCTCTGAGAAGTCATGCAGTGAAGCAGTCACTTTGACTTTCTCACCTTCCTAAGTTCCCGATTCTCAGAGTTCACCGAATCACTCTGTAGGTGCTAACACCTGTTAATCCTGCAAGGGCTGTAATCCTCTGTGACAGCAGGGAAGCCAGCTCCCTGTGGGCGCTGGTTGGGGAGCGTGGGGGCAGCAGCTGGAGGACCGAAGTCCATTCTCTCCTCAGAAAGGCTACCACGAGATCCGGGAGCTCCGCCTCTTCCACTTCACCAGCTGGCCAGACCATGGGGTCCCCTGCTATGCCACTGGCCTCTTGGGCTTCGTCCGCCAGGTCAAGTTCCTCAACCCCCCAGAAGCTGGGCCCATAGTGGTCCACTGCAGGTAAGTGTAGAGCCCGTAAAGAACAAAGAAGCCTGAATACAGAAAAAATAGACCAGTGCCCAAAGGTGAGCATTCTTCTCCCGTTTGACAAAACAGAAGGCGGAGGTTCTGATTTAACTCCTTGGCAGTGATGGCATTCAGACTCTGCTGTCTGACCTCTGCAAGGCTCCTGGGACAGCGCTGAATGGGAAGGGTCTCCCCAGGCTCCAGGGTCTCCGTGATCCTGCCTCATAGTCCCTAACTCAGAACTGCTGTCCCCTTTCCAGTGCTGGAGCTGGGAGAACAGGCTGCTTCATTGCCATCGACACCATGCTTGACATGGCCGAGAACGAAGGGGTGGTGGACATTTTCAACTGTGTGCGAGAACTTCGGGCCCAAAGGGTCAACCTGGTGCAGACAGAGGTGAGTCCCAGCCACCTGCGCCTATCGGCTGCTTGCAGTCCTAGTCAGGGAAAAATGTAATAGACAAGAGAAAGGGGGGAGGAGGCATCCTTTAGGGAGAGACCTGGGTGTGGACAAAACGGGAGGAAGTGAATGTGTGGCTTGCATGGTGGGACCAGCCTGGATTCCAGGGTGTCCCTGTCAATCCTAAGGGCCCCCCCAGTGATGAATGACAGTGAGCACCCTGTCTCTGCGAGGCGCCAAACCTTAACCAATGGTAACTTTCAAAGAGTCTTTAAATAGTAGTCTTGGCTGGGTGCGGTGGTGTGCATCATTAATCCCAGTCTAGGAAGGGAGGCCGAGGCTAGGAATCGCTTGAGACCCCAGGTTCAAGACCCACCCAGGGCAACATAGCGAGACCTAGTCTCAAAAAATAGCTGGGTGTGGTGGTGTGTGCCTCTAATCCCAGCTACCTGGGTGGCTGACGCTGGGGATGGCTTGAGTTAGTGGTACCCTGGGCAGCATAGTGAGACCTAGTCTTAAAAAAAAATAAAGATAAAGGTAAGCATGGGTATGCCAGGCATGGTGGCGCTCGCCTGTTGTCCAAGAGCTGGGAGACAAGAGGCTTGGGATCACTTGCGTCCTTGGGACTGGGACTACCCTGGGCAACATAGCGAGACCTAGTTTCAAATAAATACATACATAAATACATAAACAAATAAATAATATTCTTGCCTTGGGTGATGGAGAGGAGTGACATGGAGAAGGACTGGAGCTTATAGGATGCTTCCATGGACCAAGCTTCACCTTCATCTAGACAGGAACAGGCCAATGAAGTTGTTGAGCTCTTGACCAGGTGCTGGGAATTCCAAGAGATTTGGTCTTGGTATTCAGGGTATTGTCTCTCCACCTCACACCATCCCCTGGTGTGCTCCTACCAGAGTTCCCTTTACAGATGAGGACACCCAGAGGCTGCCCCCAGGGTCTCACTCACATGGCAGATGGCAGTAGAACCCAGGTCCATGTGGCCCTAAGGGCTGGTCCTTCCCCAGAACTGTATGGTCTCATAAGGTGACCTTTTCTGCCTTCCTTAGTGCTCAAAAGTTTGTTGTTCTTATAAAAACCTGTCTTCCCAGTCCTGGGAAATATAATAATATAATTATACAAACACACACACAAGCGTAAATATGTAAACAGCAAAAAAATAAAAATAAAAATAAATTTATAAATAAATAAACTTTCTAAACATTTAAAAAAGCCCGTTTTCAGGTTCTAGTGAAAGTGTGGGGGCCCCAGCAAAGAAGGAGGTGCATCCATCATGAAGCCTACAAAGGGAAAATACCCTGACTTTGAGTACAGTCAGTCACTGCTGGCCTTGTTGGGTACCCCCAAGTGGAGGCTTAGACACACGGGACCCTGCTATGGGCTCAGAGCCTCCCCCACAGTGCAGTCTTCAGCTTCCCAGTGAGGCTATACTATAACTGTGAGGCTGTCTGTGCTATGCCCAGTCCAGTCATGTGGAAGGTGGGCTCACTGGCTGGCTTGAGACATGGATGTGGTCCTTGCTGTCTGATAGGGAGACACCCAAATGAGTCCTCATGATGTTGCTGGATAAGCTGGATAAGCATTTCCTAGATAAGAGTTGGGCCACATTCTACAGGAGACTGGTCAGCCATCAACAAGCATTTATCTAGCAGTAGCAGTGACAACTTCTGCCTGGTGGCTTTTGAGAAGACTTGCTAGAGGCCATATTGAAGGCACAGAAGGAGGAACACACTCTGGGAGAAGGAAGAGCAGGTGCAAATGACTGAAGGCCAAGGGGGTGATGGGTTTTAGGAGCAGACCCTCCTGAGACAAAGATTGAAATACCAGTAGTTCACTGGGGAAGGATTCCCCAAATGCTGGTAGGTGATGGGGTCATGCAATGGGCAGGGAAAGAAAACCAAGCTTCTGTTCAGCACTGTGGACACTGGAGTCCCATCCTGCCTGGGAGTTCTGGGTCTGTGCAGAAGATATACCTCCAAGTTGCCCACCTGAGAGAGGGGGAAGATATAGCTGGGATATATCTATATATCCATGGATATATATATAACCATCTGGCATAGTTGGGGGCTCCTACCTGGGTCGCTAGTGCTGCCCTGCAGCTCACCTGCACACAGCTCATGTGTACATATGGGATGGCAGAAGCCCCCAGCATACATCTCATATTTGGAGGATAAGCAGCCTTCATTCAGCAGGTCAAGGTGAAAGGTGAACTCCAGTGGGTGGTTACCAGAAAGGAAGGGGTTCAGGGTGCATGAAACAGGTAAAGGGTGTTAACTGTGTGCAGGTGAATGGAAACAATTCTCGGTGGGGGACTGGAAGGCATCATAATGCCTTGGATCATGATACTGCATGTCTGAAACTTATATGTTTCAAACCATAAGTAAAAAATTATTCAAAATAAATCACAAAATAGTGTTAAAAATAAACCATGGAAAGGGGAGGAAAGTGAAAGCTGAGAGAACATGAGCAGGACTCCCAGAGTCCCAGCTGCTGCACACCCCAGAGTCTTCCATTTTTCATCAGTGACAGTGCTGTTCAGTCACGCACAAGGGGCCAAACTCACCACAGCTCTGCCGTCACTAAGAAACATGGAAGCCAGGTCCTCCGAGGAGAGGCCAGAGAGCAGTGACACTGCAGAATAAATCACACCCAGCCACATGGCCCGGGGGCCCATCCTCACCCTGCACCCCTCTCCCCGCAGGAGCAATACGTGTTCGTGCACGACGCCATCTTGGAGGCCTGCCTCTGCGGCAACACCGCCATCCCTGTGTGCGAGTTCCGCTCTCTCTACTACAACATCAGCAGGCTGGACCCTCAGACGAACTCCAGTCAGATCAAAGATGAGTTTCAGGTATGCAGGGTACTAGGGGCCCAGCCCAGGAGCCCAGCCAAGGGGGCCCAGGACTCAGCCTTCCCCAGGACGTGCTCCTTCATGAAGGCCGGTGGTCTGTGCACTCCAGAGATTTGCAGTGCTGGCAGCTGTGGGTGAGGCACAGATCAGAAAATGCAGGGCCCTGAGCACCCATTCATTAATCAGCAGGGAGAGCTGACGCTGTTGTTAATGATGATTATGTTTCTGAACCGCTATCTCGTTTAGGTGCAGATTGTGAGACACACAGATGTGAATTTTGTGCTCCTGTGTGTCCAGAGGGTCTCGGGTTTTCTCCGTGTTTCTTTACAATTGGATCCTCACCACTGAAAGTGGGGTCTCGTGCCTGGCAGTAGCAGTTTCCCCTGGGGGCTTGTTAGAAATGCAGAGCCTTAGGCCTCACCCACACCATCTGAGTGAGCCCCTGCCTGGGTAATTATGTGGACATGACGCTTTGAAAGGCACCTCCCTGGACCCTGCTCAGAATGTTAGCACTTGGGTCTGGAAGCCTAGATATCAGTCACTGAGTAAGGCATTGTCCCAAGGTCAGTGCCAAAGTCATACCAAGGCACCAGGAGCTGAGACTCAGGCAGGAGGAAGCAAGGGAGCTTTGGGGCTTGAGGGGCAAATGCTGGGCCCATCACTCCATGCAGACACCCAGCTTCTCCCCACAGTATCTGTTGATTCTGGGAAGGATGGAAGACTCACACCCCTGGAGGTGGCTCGTGCCTTGGCAAGAATTACGCACAGAAAGCCAGCCCTGAGATTTCCCTGGCTTCCTAGAGCTTGCCTCCCGGGGGTCCTAGGTCTCAAGTCCATCTGAGCAACATACCTACACATCCCTCCATCCTCAAATGGCCTTGTCTCTGAAAAGGGGGAGCGGTAGAATCATTCCCCCCATTTGGTGACACTTGTGGTAATGGTTAATATGCCTTTGGCTTCCCTCACCCTGTTTCCCACCCCTGTGCTCTGGGCCAGCCCAGTCCTGAATGCAGATGAACCCCTAAACTCAAAGGACTGCAGGTGCTGTGTCCACACCTGAGTGTGGGTGGGCTGTCTCTCCCACCTTGGCCTCTGGTGGGGGGAGGTGAGTCACGTGCTCTCAGTGCACAGGGCAGCCAGAGGAGATGACAGAACAATCTCTGGGCATGGACCCAGAGGGCCCGACTGGAAGGATAAAGAAGGGCAGGGTCAGTGTGAGTTCAAATGTCACTGCCTCCTCTTTTCCAGGCAACCTACTGAGCGGAACTAACAGCCATCTCTGCACCCCACAGACCCTCAACATTGTGACTCCCCGCATCCGGCCTGAGGACTGCAGCATCGGGCTCTTGCCCCGGAACCACGATAAGAACCGGAGCATGGATGTCCTGCCTCTGGACCGCTGCCTGCCCTTTCTCATCTCTGTCGATGGAGAATCCAGCAACTACATCAATGCAGCGCTGATGGATGTAAGCTAAGCCTGGCCAGGGCAGGTGCCTGACCTGCCCTACAGGGACGGAGAGGCTTGTTCCCAAGGTGGAGATGGCTGGGACCCCCGCTCTGACCCCACCCCCAGGGCAGCCACCCTCCTGTCCTATCTTACCCCAGTGCCTTTGTTCCACCCAAAGCTCAGACCCAAACCTATATACAAGCTGTGGTCTTGGCTCTTCTGTTTCCATAAAGCCTGGAAAGAATAGACCATAAACTTGAAAGGGCCCCTCCTGATACCACAGTGAGCCTGCAGGGCTGTCCAGGTCCCTCCCCTGCTGCTATAGAACAGACAGCCATTGCACAGTTTAGAGCCTCTGCAAGCCGGGCCAGCCCTGGGCCCTACAGCACAGGTGGTGCTGCCAAGGCTCTGTCATCCAGGAGCTCCCAGAGAGGCTCCTCGATAGCTCCTTCAGAAGCAGTGACGAGGATGACACGTAGTAGGTGCTTATGCATCTCCTTGGGTTCTCCGCCTATTTGTGGTTATCAGCTCCCAGTTCTGCAATGTAGAGATATTTGCACAAGGAACCCTGGCTCGTTCAGCCTCACCCACACACTTTCCAGGTAAGGAAGCTAAGGCCTGAGTGGGAAAGAGACTTGTTCACTCTCAAGCGAGAGCTTGTGGCCAAGCAGGAACCCAGGACTCCTGACATCCATGCTAGAATTCCTTCCTTGGGCCTCCCCACACTTGGACAATCACCCCAGTGTCAGAGACTGCCAGCTAAGACCCAACAAGGCTCATGCTGTGAAATGAGGAAAACAGCTTCATTTCACTATCTTATCTGGCTTCAGAACACTGAAGACAAGACTGGCATGATTAACGTCTGGAGAGCAAAGAGCAGCTTCTCCATTCCTCCAATGTTTACCTTAAGGAACATTCCTTATGGGTTATCAACAAAAGTATGGGTAAATCCCCTGCCCACCATTATCTCACAGGAACTAATGTTTTACCCAAGTTTTATTGTACCTTGGCCATTAGTCTCCCCTAGTAAATTAGTCGTAAAACATTCTCTTGGCCACCTTTTTTCCCCCTTGCCTAGACCCCATAAAAGGCCTAGTAATCTATCTTAAAGTTGCTACCAGTCATGCTCCCGATAGCCCGCAGTCTTAAACTGTGTCAATCTCTCTCGTTGGACCTTTCTCACAACTCTGCACCCAGCTCTTTGCAGACATCTGCTTCTGAAGCTTAGGCCTGATTTAGAATGAGCCCTACCAGGCCCCCCTGCCCAGCCATTTCCAAAGTCACATCCATATAGCGCACCCGGACTTCATATCTCACCCAGAACAGGCAAGAACAGGGGTGCCCTCTGCTGGGGTCAACTCCTCTCTGACCTCTGATCCCTCTAAGACTCCCTTCTCTCCGCCCCCACCCTCAGTGTTGGAGGCAGACAGTAGTGAGAGATGGATGCTGTCTTTGGCCAGTGGGGACCTACCCTGGCTTCTATCCACAGATATAATTCCTCCATGGGATTCTTGGCTTTAAAAGCAGTTTCTCATCCTGATCAAACCAGATAGTTGGAGGTAGAGGGAAGGCCTCCAGGTTTAATGTAGGACCTTCCAGTGTCAGAGTGTGTGGGGGGGGAGAGGGGGGAAAGTGAGGAGTCTTGGGGATGCACCCATCCTCCCAAGCTCCTTCTAACTCTGTTTCCTGCTTGTCCCAGCTCCCCTCCCCACCTTCCTCATCCCGGCAAGGATCAAACATGCTCCTGGCCTCTACTTAGTAGGTTAGATGCCGCCTGCAGTCAAATGCCTTCTGCCAGGCTCCAATGCTGATTGTATTCTCTTTGTCCACAGGGCATTTCTCCTGTGAGCCATCACTGGAGCCTTTGCCTTTCTCACACACACACACACACACACACACACAAGTCCTTATCTGTATTCCAACTCAGTCCCTGCATTATCTGGTAACCATAGCAGCTTTGCTCCTAGCAGAAAAATATGAAGTCCTCTGGGTTAATTTTTAATGTTTCCCCCGGTAAAGGATGATGTTATCCATGAAATGGATTGCCGGCTGATCCCTGAAACCCAGCAGGAGCACGGATCTCGAACATATTTTCAGATAAGGCTTTGTCAGGCGTGCTGGCCTAATAGAGCATTTATCACAGAGACAGGGGAAAGGGAAAGAAAACCAACATTCGCTGAGTGTTGGGCGCCATGTCAGGCCCTGACTTGCACTGTGTCGTTCTGCATCTGGAATGCATCCTCCCCATTTTCTAGATGATGCACAGAGGCTGCAAGTATCTCCATGATTATCTCCAGATCAACTAACTCAGAGAAGGAGGAGGCCAGCGTCTGGATGCCAGGTGTTTTGACGCTTAAAACTGAGACTGGCATCCTCGTTTGCAAAAAGCTCAAAGAGCTGATTTTGTAGCCAGTTTGGCTTTTGAGAAATGAAGTAGTCTGGCATCCCAAGCCCCACTTCTGACCATCTTTCCCTGCCAAGAGAAGGCCCTTGAAGGCAGAATTCCCTGTCCACGTGCAGCAGCCACAGCTACAGGGGGTGGCTGGGTGGGTGTGTGGGTGGGGGTGGGTGAGTTGGTGGGTTGGTTGTTTAGTTGGTTGGTTAGTCCACCACTGGGGCACTGAGAGAACAGATGGATCTATCATGTTATCCTCTTGATAGGTTCATGTGCAAGGTCTTTGCCCACTTTGAAAGGTTACACCCCCTTCCTTTGTGTTGACTTATGAGTTCACTGGGGAAAAAGCTGTGGTCCCATTTGAACCCTCTTCTAAAGAAGCCTTTTGAAAATACACACTCTTTCTCAGGTTTCCCAAGTCACTGATAGAGGGAAGAAACTCAGTGGTCTTCCTAAATCCCTCCTCACAGCATGCGACAATAACTAGGGTTTCTGAGGTCAATGTCTCCAAGATCATCTAGATCTACACAGGCCATTTTCTCTGGACCCCCGATCTCCCCAGGGACTCAGCCTCTGTGCAGTTGTCTATCAGGTGGGCTCTGTCCTCTTGCTGTGTGCCCACACTGCTGTGGGTGGAGAACCAAGACAGGGGTGTTTCCACTGGCCAGTGGGCTCATGTTTTGGTTTTTGATTGCTGGTCTTTTCACCAAACCTCATTCAACCTGTACTAACTATGTCATCCCTTTGAAGGTATGATTCCCATTTTCACATAAAGAGTCTGAGGCTTGAAGCAATCTTATAACTTGTCAGTGCCTAGCCCAGGGAGGGAAGGGGGCAGGGCATCACTACAAACGATGTCTGGATGGATGGATGGATGGATGGATGGATGGATGGATGGATGGATGGATGGATGGATGGATGGATGGATGGATGGATGGACAAGAAGGTAGGACAGGTGAATGAATGGGTAGATGAATAGAAGGATGTGTGTGTGGATGGTGATGAACAGACGGACAGGTAGATGAGTATGTATATGGATGAGTGGATGTATGGAAGGAGGATGGATAGAGAATGGGTGGATGGATGACTTACAACCTACCAGTGCAAAAATGGTTTTAAACCCCGTATCTGCCTGACTCTAAAACCTCATAACTTCCACAGCCCCAGCTTACAGTTCATGGACTCTGTCTCCTGCCATTTGAAGGACAGTCGTCCACTTCCTGTACTGTCAGTCCCTTCAGGAGGCTCTCTGCCCAGGCTGAGTGGATGACTCCTCCAGCAGAGAGGGCACAAGAACACAAAAGTCTCTGCTATCCCAAGAGGTGCCTTGGCCAGTAGAGCAGCAAATCTGCATCCCAAATCTTTCATTTTGTATTGTAATGATAACTATTTGCTGAGCTCCAAGACATAAATAATTTATTTGAATAATCCCCATCTGAGTGACACTTTCCTAATGAAATGTCTTATTTTGGAGGAGAATGAGTTCATTATGGGAAGGTCCCCTTTGCCGCCAGGGCACCCAAGATAACAGGACAGGCAGGTGCTTTGTGTGATCTATTTGGCAGACGCGGGGGCCCCCGGCAGCCAGCCAGGCCTCGCTGTCTTCAGAACCTCGCTGATGGATGTGTGTTTTATGACGACTGTGTCGTTCCTTTGTCAGAGCCACAAGCAGCCTGCCGCCTTCGTGGTCACCCAGCACCCTCTGCCCAACACCGTGGCCGACTTCTGGAGACTGGTGTTTGACTATAACTGCTCCTCCGTGGTGATGCTGAATGAGATGGACACGGCCCAGGTAGGAGGTCTGGCGCTGCCCTGGGCACTCAGGGGCATTAGGGCTACCACATCCAGGAGCGGGAGGAGGAGCCCCAAGAGTACAGTGTTGCCTCTGGAACTGCCCAGTGAAGCTGCCCTCTGCTGGGCACTGACTGGCTGTGAGCACCAAGCAAGTCCATTCTGCTGCCAGGCCCTGCCAGGCCCAAGCCCTTCCCAGTTCCAGCACTGCCTTCCTTCCCTTGCTGTTTTGCAAGCTCCCCAGTCTGGGTAGGTTCATCATCGGTTCCAGCAGCCACAGAATGTCAGAGCTGTTGGCATTGTCTTTGTGGAATTTTTAATCGTGAATCAGGAAAGAAACAGTCACTAGAATCTCTGTCTTGAGTTCCTCTGAGTCCCCCCTCACATTCTCTTTCCAGAGTTCTGTTCTCTGATTCCCCTTTGTTTGCTCCCATACTCTCCACACCCCCGCCCCCCGGCTGATGCCACCCTTTTATCCTGGCCTCCCAGACCCACTTAGGCATGCTCACACCTACTGGGTCAGGTCTGCACAATCAACAGCGGGGGGCACAATAGTACAGGTGCTACTTATAGAGGCTAATGGTGGAATGGTTAAAAAAAAAACATAATTCCTTCACCCTACATCTGCCTGTGGGCATTGTCCACACTCATCCCAAGGCTGGACTCTCCTGGTCCATCCCCCAGGCACTGGGGATTGGAGCTCTTTCTTGGAATCCTGCAATGCTCACGGTGGGGGCTCCCTCTCCCAGCTCTGAGCACTCCAGCCCTGCAGACACTCCTGATGCCAGGTCACACGGACTCATCCTGTCTCATTGTGCACCTGCACAGCCAGGGCCAGGACTCCAGCCTTGACCCTTTGCCCCCTCACCACCCACTGAACCCTGACTTCACAGATGACCCTGTGTCCCACCCAGCAGGTTCCATTCCTCAGTTCCTTGAGGTACAACAGCTGCGAGCACCCCATACCCACAGCACGTTCATCCCCAGACTCAGGACATGGGACAGGTGTCACAGGGCAGCTTCCAGAGCACACACCCCCCCCCCCAGACAGGGCAGCCATTCCGGGGTGGACGTGAGAAGGGTCTTTGGCTTTTTTGCAAATGGATCCCTTCTCTGTCTTGAAGAAAACTCAAAGGAATGCCTCCCGTGCACATGCCGGCCTTGTGTGGGAATTAGAAAAACGGATCTGAGCTGTGGTCTCAGCCCTCCAGGAGCTCACAGTCCGGCTACAGAGACAGATGAGCAAATTGTCCCTACCCTGCGCGGCAGCACTATAATAGAGGTCAGCGGCAAAGTGCTGTGCTGGCTGGGAACAGGGAGCAATTAATTCAGCCCAGAGGGTGAAGGAAGACTTCAAAAAGAAGGTGACTTTGGCCTTGAAGAAGGCAGCAGAGATTGGAGCATAGGGAGGATCAAGGCACCAAGAAAATGCATCCCAAGCTGAGGGGAGAGCTGGGGCAAAGGCCAGGCAGGCTGAACGTGTAGGCTTGCCTGCAAGCAGCCTCGGCTGCGATGTTCCTGGGCTGTCAGTGTGCAGGGAGGAGGGGTGGTGATGCCGGAACACACAGGACACTCTGCAGGGAACAACCCACGCCCAGCGGAGGGGTTTAGGCGATACCTGCCAGACTTCCACTTTGTACACAACAGAATCCCTTGGATCAAGGCTTTCAGGCAGGCCCCGTGTGTGGAACCGGAGAGTCGTGATGCCAGGGGTGGAGGTCAGGTGTTCCACAACCCTGATCATGTAGCACCTCCTGGTGCCCCCTGGAGTGTCAGCCACTCTGGGGACCATTGTGGAGCCCTTGGGCTGCTTCAGAGCTCAGAGGCAATACTTGCCATGTAGGCTGCAGAGTTTCAGCAGGGAAGTGGCAGAGCCAGAGTTCCTGTTAGAAAGCTGAGTGTGGAGAACAGTGAGGAGGAAATGCTTGAGGAAAAACTCAGAAACCCAGAAGTTAGGAGAAGAATATTACAAATATGCAGAAAATGAAAGTTATAGCTGGACCAAGGAGGTGATAGGAGGTGGGAGAATTGAGCTCATATGCAAAAATGTCTCCTGAGTTGAAGGCCACGGGCAGCTGGATGTGGGAGGTGAATGGTACATTGTGGCTGGTGGCTGGGAAGCTCTGTGGGCAGTCAGGCTCCCAGGGTATGCCTGGAAGCGTACCACAGGGGAGAAAGCAGGATACTGGGAAGGCAGGAGAAGGGTGAAACTGATGCAACTTGGAATGCTCATGTGAGAGAACATCAGAGGCCATCCCATTCTTTCTTTCAACCCTCATTTGTTGAGTATCTGTTCTTGGCCAGAAGCCCCTCAGTGCTTGAAGGACATCAGTGAACAAAACACAGAAAGCGAAACGAAAACTTCCCAACTCTCATGTACCTTCCACTCTAAAGTGGCAACACAAGCAGCAAGCACCTATGAAGAACTTGATTACACATTAAAAGTGACGGTGCATGGTACGAGAAAAATGAGAGGGCAGAGCAATGAGGCTGAAGCCTGACATGGGGCGTGGAAGGCGACAGTATTAGGGTTTCCAGGTGGGTCCCGTTGAGAACATCATAACTGACACAGGTTTGGAGGAGTTGGGAGAATGGGGCTGGGCCATCTCAGGGAAGACCAGCCCAGCATAACAAGAACAACTCCCTCCACAGAACAAGAGCACCACTGCTTCAGGTCTCAGTAAGAACATGGGGTCTTACTCTGAGATAAATGGGGCACCATGGACAGGTCTTGAGCCAAGGACGGATTTGGAAAATGTCACTTGAGTTTTGTTAAAAAAGCATCCCTGTGACTCCTGTTGGTGCTGGAGGAGAGGAGGGTTGCTGCTAAGAGCAGAAGCAGAGAGAAGGCTCTCTAGATAATGTAGGTGACAGGTGGTGGTGGCTGGAACGCTTGGATGGTGGTGGAAGCAATGATACGGATCCCGATTATATCCTGTTGGTGAACCCAACAGATAATTGGACAGATTAAATATGAAACGTGATGGAGAAGGAAGAAGCAAGGGTGAGGCCAAGGTCCAGGACCTGGACAATGACCCACTGGAATAGAAGATAACCATGAAACTTAACAGATTCCCATTAAACAAAGATCCCCTGCAGAATCCTAAAGTCTAAAAGTACCAGTGCCCTGTTCCTTGCCTGCAACAACAAGACAGTGAACTCCGCTCCCAAGTGACATAGAGCCTTTGAACGCCTATTTGGGCTCCCATTTTCCAAAATCTCTTTTGGCAAGAGCAGAACTCAAGCACAGGAATTTCAAAGAACCTCACTTTGGGACATCCAGAGAAGCAAGGGTCAAGGTCACTGACTCAAGCACTCCCTCCACTGGGGGTTGGGTACAGGAAGAGCTTCCAGTTCCCAGATGTTGGTACAACTTTTGAGAGTCAATGCTCAAAATGCAAAAACATCAGGCTCAGAAGTGCCCCAAGGTTGGCTGCCATATGCAGCTGGCAAGCAGCCCCTGAAATCTGCAGATGAATAGAGCACTTATTGATATAAATATCATCACTGCAACAGCTGGGCGCCTTGCGAAAATAAACAGTGACACTGTGTGAGCAGTGGAAAAGCCGCCCTCGGCACCTGGCGAGGCAGTTCTTTGAAGTGGCGTCAGCATTTGTCTGCCAGGGTGCCCACGCCAGCCAGCCATGGCTGCAGCCAGCCCAGCAACATGGACAGGTCTGATTAAGTCCTGAGCATCGCTAGATCACCCCCGAGAGCATCCTGTTCTTTGACTGGAAACTTCAGCTTGTGTTTCAGGTTATGGCAGGACTGTGTAATATGTAGCAAAGGGCAGTTCAACAGAGGGTGGGAGATTGCCAAGTGCTTTCTCTTCTTGCCTTGCTGGTCAAGTCTATCTGCCTCTGCTCAGAATCCTATACTTCTTCACTCAGTCAGCCACAGACAGCCTTCCACCCTCTGTAGTATCTGCTATTCAGAGGTAAGTGGGGAGCAGTGGGGGCTCAAGATGAAGACCCTCTAAGCAACTTCACTGGACCTTAGAGATTTCTCTAGCTCTTCAGGATTCTAAAGACCTGTGGTCAGATTAGTGAGATGAAAATCCTAGATCTTCAACATTCAGCAAATGACACTGGTTCCAGAAAGAACCTTTACAATGTTACCTACTAGCAGTAACAGTCTCATCCAGCTTTGTGGACTCTTAAGTGTGGTTAGATCAGAGTTCATGGGTAGCAGACAACAGAAAGCCCTTTCCATGGTCAGCTCAAGGAGACTCTCAAGGTTAGCTGTGGTTTGGTCCCTGTAGCAGGTGGAATCATGCCCCCCTTTCAAAATGTCCACATCCTGATTCCAAAGCAAGAAAATGTGTCATGTCACATAGTAAAAGGGCTTTGCAGATCTTGAGACCTGTAGGACCACCTGCGTTCTCCAAGTAGACCCAATAGGAGCATCCTAGTATAAGAGAAGGCAGGAAGATAAAGGTCAGTGAAATGCCAGGTGATAGAGGAAGCAGGAATTGGAATAATAGGGCCACAAGTCAGAGGTTCCTGGCAGCCTTAGAAACTGGGAAGCATTAGGGCTGCATTCTCACCTAGACTGTCCAGGAAGGGCCTAGGCAGCTCTGCTGATACTTAATTTTAACCCCTTAAAACTCACTTCAGTCTTGTGACCTCCAGAAAGTAAATTTGTGTCAAATCAAGCCACTAATGTGTGCTGATTTGTTACAGCAACTGTAAGAAGCTCAGACAGGCCATTAAAGTGAACACAGAAATCCAGACCTACAAGCTGATAAGAGTGGAGGGGGTCAGAGCCAGCACATGGGATGAGACAAAATCATGTAAAAGAGCCAGAATCAGCACTGAGTATTAGATGGGGGAGGGGTTTGAGTTGAGAAATTCCCATCGGAATCACAGTCCACCAGGAGCCATGAGGGAGCCAAGACAGAGAGAAAAGGGGAAGAAAGACATCCACCTCTCCAACTAACTGCAGCTCCAACGGCTGGCCCACAGAGAGCTCTTAGTAAGGTCAAGGAGCATGCTTCCTGGGCCACAGTCACTCACTCATCAACAGACACTTCCCAGTTACCACCACGGTCAGACACAGATGAGGATGTAGCCATGAAGGAAAGACAACCATCCCATCCTATCCCCATGGAACAGACATTCTGGTGAAATAATGTCCACCTCCTGGACTCGAGGCAGGTGACCACGACCCTTGAGTGCCAGGAAGAATCTGACCGGGAAGCAGAAGGGCTGGGAGAGCCAGTGTTCACTCATCACATCATGTCAGCCGTGGGCAGCTATGGAGGAATCTAGCAGGAGAGCACCACCGCACGCCACCCACTGGAGTTAGATTTGGCCTGGAGTTAGATTTGGGGTTCAGTGAGACCCAACCTGCCTTCATTTACCTCCATATAATAAGCGCCAAGATTTCAGAGTCCCTTGAATATTCTCTGCATTTATTAGATAGGCCATGCTTGGTGTGTCCCCTGAGTTTCTGAGTAATTTACTTGCTGCTCATTCAAGGGAATACCCATTATTTTGCTTAAATCTCAGGGATGTGACCATCTTAAGTGTTCTCTAGACCTTATCATATTTTCCATTTTCCCTATGTGGACATGCTACTTGGAAATATTTTATTTCCCAAACTATATTTACTAATTAGTAATGCTTTCACAGTCTTGTATTTTTTCCCATAAATTCGCTGCTCCAATGGACTTCTGATCTGCAGGGCATATGCAAAGCTAACACAATGAGATGCTCTGATTTCAACCCAGTTAGAAATTCCGTATCCCCCACCCCAGGATAACATGCAGCCCCACACACCCTACCATGAAAATAGCTCATAGACTTTTCCTGCCAACTTTGTGTACCCCACCTGGAAACCACTGATCTGATAAGGGTCACGTCCCCTCATTTTGCAGATCAGGACACTGGGGCCCAGGTACAGGGATGGGGAATTTGCCCACATTCCAACAACCCCTCACTGACTCAGGCCTCCATCCTACCAGGGATAGAGAAGATTTTCTGCCGTGATATAAGAAACTGGATTTGCACAGCCCCAGTGCCTGGTAAGCACTGGGTCACCGATACCTGGCTTTCTGAGGACAGGAAAGGTTGTTCCTTCGTTTAAAACAAAGAGTTTTTTCTGTAAAAGCTAAGTCGCCCAATTCTGGAAGTGAGAGAACCAAGCTCTTCATCCTCCCAGGAGAAAAGTGGGGGTGATGTCTCAGAGATGTCTTTTCCTGTCATTGTGCCCGCAGGGGAAATAGCAAGTATTGATATCCCCATTTTTATCTCGGCTTGTGAAAACACAGCCTAACATGCTAGTAAAATACATACACAGAACTTCCAGGCCCCAGTGGCAAGCCTCAGGTCTGAAATGCAAAGCCTGGATTCCTGCCACGACCAGTGTGGAAGAGTGAGGTCAGGTCAAGAGACCTGAGATCAAGTTCAGCCTCGACACCTCCCTGGGTTGTTGTCTGAGGTTTCTTAATTGTCCAAGTCTTGGCATTAAATTTGTGGCACCCAAAGCCATGCTATCTTCGCAGATTTAAATTAAAATGGGCTGTTTCTTGTTCCTCTTCCTGTGGTCAAGTCCACTGTCCACTCCCAGGGTTTCTAGGGATTCTATGGGGCCTTGTTTTCACTTCTCAGTGCCAGCTCAAGCTTTCACAGGGGAGCCTAGTCCAGCAATACCCATGACCAAAGGCCCAGATCCTCCTTACCCCCTGGGTGGCAACACAATGCCCCCACCCTGTTGCTCAGATCATTTTCTCCCTTCCTTTACTTTCCCTCCCATGCACACCATCTCAGCCCTCCCAGCCCTGCCCCAAGATTTATTTATTTCTTAAGCTGCAGCATTCTTTCTCCTACACCACTTTCTGAAGCCTGACCCTTGCCTGTCTTCGGCCACCCCCACTTCCTCTGTAGCTATTTTCCTGAACTCCCCACCCTTCCTTACTCTGATACAGCTGTTTTCATCACCACATAGTGGAGATTTCATTGTTCGCCTCCAGGCCATGGTGAGGATGGCTTTGGGGCTGGGTGGGGATGCTCTGATGCTGGGCCTTGAACCTTCCTCACTCAGTCCCTTCTTTCACACCAGCTGGTTCACCATGGTCAGTCTTCCTGAGCCTGTCACAGTGTTAAAGTCAGCGTTCAGCTCACATCTTTACCTCTGTAGAATCCTTATAAAGGGATCTTAAAATTCCTGGCTGGAATTTTACAAACCAATTGATGTGATATACATTTTTCTCAAAAAGTACTCCTTCCCTTCACCTTTGGGAGACCTGGGATTGAGTCCCCTCTGCTCTCCTCCCCACCCCCAGCCCATGAATCACAGGCACCTTGACTAAGCCCATTCCCTAGTTCTGAAGCCATCACTCAGCCTGGCCACTTCATCAACTTATTGTTTAGTTAACAAAAGACATAACTCAGGTGCACGGAAATACACTTTCAAATTGTTTCTTCCCAAATAGGGCCCATATGGTAGTTTCCACTCCATGCATCAGAGAGTGTTTATTCCAGCGACTAAAAAGCTTTCAGATTCCATCAGCAAGGAAATGATGCTGAGCAGCCAGGTTCCCTCCACATTTGTTACATTTCGAGTGTGAACTCCCAGCCCCCAGGGACGTCTTTGCAGGGCCCAGGTAGCCAAGGGGATCACCAGGTGGAATAGCACGGCAGCTGTTCGGGGGTGTCCACACAGGCTCGCTCTGCTCTCGTTTTGACAATAGGGAGCATGAGGCCTTCTGCTCGTCTGGAAGCATCAGGGCCATTTCTAAATCATTGGCAAGAACCAGATGGGCTCTGGCTTCAGGATATGACCCTCTGCACTGTTCTTGCTATGTCATCCCCTGCCCCCCCAGGCAAACTTCCCTCCAGGGGCTTATTTTAGGATAAGAGCTAAGAGCAGGAGGGGTAAGGGAGGGGGGCTGAAGATGGAGGGAGAGGGACATGAACCTGAAGTGAGGAAAGGCCCTGCACTGGGTTCTAAAGGCCTTTCCATTTGGCTCATCCTTGAAGACAGCCACTTCAGAAGTTCTCCATCTGAGAAAGAAAACACCCACGTAGCATGCAGAGAGTCTGGGCCGCTGGGCAGCCGGGTGCTTGCAGTTCTTAGCAGCCAAGTGGGCTTCCTTGAACTGCTCATGTCCACGACCTCCAGATACACGAGGCCTGCCTGAAGATTTTGTAAATTGCCTGTGTGCCCCCACCCACTCCCCACCCAGACCTGTGGTCTCCACCCAGGTCTGTGTCCACCCGGGGCAACACCCAGCTCCTTGGTCTGCACCCCCCCTTCCACTCTGCCCCCAGCTGTTCTCACCACCTCCAGGGATGAGCCCAGCCTGTCCTCTCACTGCAGAACAGTCTCCTTATCAAGGATACCACATGACCCCACAGCGACCCAGCCCTGGGGACCTGGGCTCTCACAAGAGCTGCCTTCTGTGTGGTCCTGAAGACTTTGCTAAGGCCTACAGCGGAGGGAAAGTAAACCTCTCCATCGGTCACCTTGTTTTGAGTGACCCACACTGCCTGTTGCAGCTCACATGCACTGTGTCATTGCTGGTGACAGAGCCCTATGCAACAGAAACTGAGGAAGAGTCGCAGCCACTCAGAACTAACCAGGAAAAGCTGAAAGTTTAACCTTCTTGGGAGGATGACTGAGCTGGGATTTGAACCCAGAACGCTGAAGCTCGGTCTCAGGATCTTTCCTACATGCCTACCATGGCCCCCCAGGCACAAATGGGCTCTCAGATTCACAGTGGTTGTGAGCTAAACCATAGAGGACATTTCTCTGTGATGGAAACATTTTCCAAGCCCAGCGTGCTGCTGGAAACAACATCCAGCTTCCTCTCTGCTCACCTGCTTTCCCAGCGAGATCAAACTGGTGTTTGGTTGTGGGGACCTGGCAGTCTTAGCAGCTCTGACAGTGCTTCTGCTGAATGTCACCCTTGCAAGTGGCCAATGTGGTCTCCTGAACCTGGGAACTCCAATGAAAGGATGACTCCAACTTAGGATAGGAAGGACCCTGCCACCTTCCTCAGCCCTCTGGGCACAGGGAGCCATGACCTGGAAAATGAAATGCAGAGAAGTGTCCTGAAATAGAGGAGTCTTGTTTGAGGCATGGTAGGACCTATTAGCTTGAGAAATTGGTCTGGAAATCTTATTAAAAGAGACAAATCATGCTGCATTCTCTCCAGACTAAAAATATTGGGGGTAATAGACTTTCCCTGATGCCTCCGACCCGTGTCCCTCATGTCAGGATCACAGCCAAGCCCTGGCAAGGCTAAAATCAAGCAGGTGATAAAGGCTATTTTTTTAATGGGCAGCTCTGATTAATTCTGATTTCTCTGGCCAGCCCTGGATTTATCTGTACCAGTCCCTCATTACTGTGAAGGTTGCAAGGCAGAAGAGCCAATGGCAAAGAGAAATGAAGTTCAAATTGTGCATGTGTCATATTGTTCAGCTTAGCAGATGATGGTCCAGCCACTAAGACCCCTGTGGCTCACCCCCTCCCCCACCAGGCGCATGTGCACACACACATACCTCCTTTCCCAATTTGTTCATTTAACTCCTGAGGCAGACATCTGGAAAGCAATAGTCCATGGCGTTATGAAACCGTGCACATCTTTGCTATTTTCAAGTTGTGATAAGAATCCTTCCAATTTATATTTTGGCTATCGTGATTGCAGTTCTTATTTTTGCTGGGCCCTAATCATTTCAATAATAATATGAGTCACTAGGATTTGGCGGATGTTGGTTCCTCCCTGACTCTGTGCTAGGAGCTGGATTCACATGCACTGTCTCCTTTGTCCTCAAAACAAGCCCATAGGAAAGAGGGTGGCAAGTTTTCTGTGTGAAGAAAAAGACAGGAAATATTTTAGGCTTTGCAAACGGTGTGGTTGTCATAACTGCTCAACGCTGCCATTGTAGCAGGAAAGAAACCCTAGACAACTGGTAAATGAGTTACCCTGACTGTGTTTCAATAAAACTTTATTAACAGAAATCGGGTAGCTGCTCAGATTTGGTCTGGGTGCTAACGACAAACGGTGTCACCCCAAAACTGGAATTTGAGGTTCCACAACTTAGAAGGTGGGAGATAGATTTTCTTTCCTCTCTCTCCTATGGCTTCATTCCTCCCTGCTCTTCCTTCTGGTTCTGCTTCTGGTGGAAAGACAGAATAAAAGACATGTCTACATGGGGCTTCCCAGGGTGACTTGGCTATTCTCTGACAACAAAGGGGAGGGTGATTGTTTTCTTGAAAACCCTGCTTCTGTGGTAGCTGTGAGGAGGGCACTGGATTCCCATGGGTCACCTCTGTCAATCTAGCTCCCGAGTAAAAGATGGGAGTCCGCATGGCAGGCCCATTCAGGGGACACTCAAACCCGAGCTGGTCCCTGAGCCTTGGGGGAATCTTTGTAAGTCTCAGTGGCATTTTCTGGACATTCTCAGGTGGAGGGTCTTTTTAACATGTGGCCTCTCTATACATGGGTGTGATCCTGAGCAAGCCTGGATTAACATTAGCTCTCCCCTGTCCCCCAACTCTGGGGCCTATAGCTCTGGACAGGGTCCCCCACAGGCCCCTTGGGAACCAGAAGTTAGTCAAAGCAAGCCTCTCTGAGTTCCGGCCTCCTACCCAGATAATCTCTGTTCAACTCAGGTCACCTAGTAGTTTAACAGGTCCTTCATGATGACACCCAGGAACTTAAGGAACAATTTATGAGATCAAAGCTCCTCAATTTGTGTGCCATGATACTATGGGCTGTATTACCCTGAAGACATCTATCCATGCATTAAAGGGTGCCCAAGCCCCTCCTGGTCTCCGCTCACCAGATACTGTAGCAGCTCTCATAGTAATAATCCAAAATTGCCAAATGTCCACTGGGTGACAAAACCACCTCTGGTGCTACTGTCTTAGATTGAGGGACAGCTATTGTGTTTTGCTCCCAGCTGTACATTATAATTCCTAATTCCAAAAATAAACAAACAAACAAACAAACAAATAAATAATAGGGCTGGGCGCAGTGGTGTGTGCTTGTAATCCCAGCTACTTGGGAGGTGGAAGCTAGGAATCCTTTGAGCCCACAGGTTCAAGACTACCCCAGGCAACAATGCAAGATCTGGTCTCAAAAAAATAGCCAGGTGTGATAGCACACACCTGTAATCCCAGCTGCCTGGGAGACTGAAGCTAGGGATCACTTCAGTCTGTGGGTTCAGGACTACCCCAGGCAACATAGTGAGACTGAGTCTCTAAAAGAATAATAATTATAATAATAACAATAATAATAGGAACAATCACAAGCATAATCGCCCAATACCATGTCGTATTATGTTTGGTGCAAGAGAAACATAATTATTCCCAAACAAAATGGAAGCCAAACAAACCTGGATTTGGACCTAAACTTGTTAGATGCCAAAGCATATGCATGCATATACAAATTATGTGTGTGTACATATATATATGTGTGTACATATATATATGTGTACATATATATATATATAAAGTTGGCCATTATTTTTATTAATAAGAAGAAAATCAGAGATTCTGCTTGCCCTTCCCCCAGAAATGTTCTATCAGAGCCTGACAGTAGAGCTTCACAATAGGTATTATTCTCCCCAGTTTACAGATAAGGAAACTGAGGCCCACAAACCTAACAAATGGTTTGAAAGGAGCATAGCAAAGATTTTTAAGCCCAGAATCCATGTGTTCAGAGCTTTGACTTTCCGGCAACATGCCACCTACACATATCTCTGCCTTTCCAGCCAGTGTGTCCAACAGACCCATGAGGCTGCTGGTCATCTGGGCCTCATGTCCTGGGCCTCTACCTGTGACCTCTCTTCTCACTCCAGCTCTGTATGCAGTACTGGCCCGAGAAGACCTCCGGGTGCTATGGACCCATCCAGGTGGAGTTCGTCTCTGCAGACATCGACGAAGACATCATCCACAGGATATTCCGCATCTGTAACATGGCTCGGGTGAGTAGACGGCTGCCATTGCCCCCATGCTCCTTCTCTGCAAAACAGATGGAGGCTCCTACTCACCAGCCAAGTTTGTGCTGTGCTCTCCCAATAATCTTGTCCTGAGGGATGCGATGCCTCTGCCGATTCCAGCTCCAGAGCCAGCAGTGGCTCCAATACACAGGCGCATCAGGAGACATGCCGCCTGCCATCTGCCTGTTTCCTGACACACTTGCTGCCATGTAGATAAAACTTCTCAGAAATCAGCACTTCCCCACTGGGTCATGTTGTTTTGCCATGCATTCATGCAGCCTTTGATTGGATCCAGTGAGCTTAGGGCTAGACCCTGGGAATACCAACATGGAAAATAGCTGGTGAGGAAATTTACTGGCTGAATGAGAGCATGGAATGAGCAGGAGAAGATTGCTGGCTATGAAATGGTGGCTAGCTAAAGCAGCTTTGGTCTCTGCTGGTAGACCAGTAGACCAGAGTCAACAGCCCAGTGTCTACCCTCCAAGTTCACTGTCTAACAGGAAGATGGCACACAGCCTGGTACACAGAGAACTTCAGGGAGGGAGAGGAATTCTACTCATCCATCAGGGAAGTCTTTTCTAGAGAAAGGGACATAAACTAAGTTTGAAGACTGAGCAGTTTTCTCAATAAAAAGGGAAGGCTGAGCTGTCACAGCAAGAGAATCAGAGTCACAGGGGTGTGGCAGGTGGAGCTGGCTGATCATGAGGCCTTGACTTAGGCCCCCATCTAGACCGTCTGCCACTCAATGTTGCAGCCCCCAATGTTTCCACAGAGTTTGCATCCCCAGCCATGTAGCCTCATGGCCTCTCTGCTCTCAGCCACAGGATGGGTACCGCATCGTCCAGCACCTGCAGTACATCGGCTGGCCTGCCTACCGGGATACACCACCCTCCAAGCGCTCACTGCTCAAGGTGGTCCGGCGGCTGGAGAAGTGGCAGGAACAGTATGATGGGCGTGAGGGACGCACTGTGGTCCACTGCCTGTGAGTACCGAGAAGGGTGCCCTGGGGTTCAGGGAGACGGTGGGAGGGTATCCTGGAAGAACCCCAATCACAAAGGCCACCTCCCCCTAAGGCCAGGAAAGTGTCTTCAAGGAATTAAAGTTGTTGCCCTGACCTGTATGACAAACTGCTGACTGGATCCCTAGATGTCTTTCCATGCACAAGGTGGATAGGCAGGCCACCTTTCTGTGAGAGGCTTGCTGTGCCTCCCTAGTCATAGGATGCTCAGGACGAAGAGGGTTCCACTGACTGGATCCTTCTCTGTGGCTTTCTTAAAGAGAAAAAGAAGAAAAGGAAATGCACTGATTCACTGAGCTTAGTGGCATGTGATCTCTCTGAGGTAGATGCCATCAGGCTGTAAAGGGAAAACTGAGGCATAAACATACAGGGGCCAGACTATGAAGAGAGGGGCCCTGACTTGGATCCAAATAAATGTGCCATCCACTATACCCGTCTGCTCTGAGGAGAAACCAAAGGCCTTACCTACCTGCTGCCTGCTAGGCCATGTCTTACTGTAGCCATAGAGGGCATACAGGGGCCGGAGCACATGGGTAAGGCCCTGCTGAGGAGTCTTAGGAACAGGGTTTCCAGAGCAGTGCAGCTCAGGCCTGCTGTGCTCAAACCTCCTTCGCTGGGAGGTACTGGAGCCTATATCTTCTGTCAGACTGGACTGAACTGGTGCATAACTCCCCAAGCAAATGGACCCTGTACATTTCTGCAGGGTGGACATCAAGAGCCTCATAGGACGATGACTAGCCAGCTGTCAGCAGGATAATCTGAATTTCATAAGCCTCAGTCTCCTCATCTGTTTAATGGGTGTGTTGAATTAGGTCATCTTCACATACTCTGATACTATCACCTGAAATAGAAAATAATCATGATGATTTATCCCTCAACACAGATGATTTATCCCCCAACATAACATACTATGTTATGATAGCAAATGTGCAAAGCTTGTAAATATAATTGTTTCCAGGAGCACATGCCAGTGTCTGCCATAGCAGTACCGTGGCCACAGAGAAGTATTCTACAGAGACCTCAGACCAAAAACAGATCTGCCACAACTATGTGGGACCCCAGATTCACAATCATCTGCTGTACTTCTGAGAACTTAAAATAATTTGGGGAGAAGTGACTGGGAGGCCTTACTCTTTAAAAACATTGTGGTAATGGAAGCTTGAATCAAGGTCTTCCCTTTGTTAAAATAAATATGTCTGGAGCCAGAAAACACAATAATAGCATCTTCCTCACCTCAGAATTGAGTTCAGTCTTTCTGAAACCAGCTTATTGTTCCCCCTCTTTCCAGTAGCTGCTGCATACACATGTCAAGAAAATTGGAAAGTTGAAAGAAGTTACACACACACACACACACACCCCACAGGGAGCTTGAGTCACCACTGCAACAAACAAACCCCCTTCACAAAGTACCCAGGAAGATGCTGTGGAGTGTCCCATGTAAATGGGACAGAGCTGAATGTCATCAGCTCTGCCACAGTCCTGAAGTTCAAAGCCACCACTGTCTCTTCTAATATTCTCCCATACACTGAAGTGGCCCCACCTTCTACCCAGAACCACCCCTGCCCCATCTCACTCTATGAACCCTAGACACCTGCATCCACTCACTGTTTTTTTCATCATTTCTCAGTCTTTTGGTTAAGACCAAGTGGACACTGTTCCTCTTGCTTCAGGAAACACTGAACACACCTGTTTAGGGCTGCATTTCCTTTCTTATCCTTTCCCAAGTCATTTGTTTTTAGCCTGCTTTTTTTCCCAGAAGTACCTTTTTAATCCATGTCTTCCCTAACCCGGGTGATCAGTAGATTGAATGAAAGGAGAGCAGAGAGTGTCCTTTTATCAACAGGAATTTGGAACCTCGTTGGAGGCCAGAAACACCAAAACAGATGCTCAAATGCAAACACTGGCCAGTGAATGCAGGGCTACTCTCTGCACTTGAAACATCTGGACATTGGATGCCCTGTAGATAAAACATCTGGGAGATTGACTAAGTCCCTTTGTTTCTGTCCAGATGTTCTTTAGACACAGACCATTACATGAAATCATTAGTTGTTCTTGGCAACACGCCCAGGAATTTCAAGTCAAGCAGATTCCTAATGGAACTTTCTGTAAAGAGTTGGAGAGGAATTTCCATGAAGATGACTTATGGGTCACTGCAGAGAAGGAATGACTGAGGGGTAATCCTGCCAAGAGCCCTCTACCCCTATTTTCCAGAACAATGGAGTCTTGCTAAATCCAGGTGTGCAAGTAGAGACCTATCATTCCAAGATACATCTCAGACCCACCCTAGTCCCCCAGAGCTAGGCTGCCTGCCCTACACTAACAGGGATGACCTGGTATGAACAGCCTCAGTAGATGGGAAGAATGAGGGAGAACATCACTTGGAGCTCTCCTGTGTCTTCACTGGATGTGAAGGGGCACCCATAGCATCCTTTTTGGACAAAGATGCAGGCAAATTTGCACCAGGACACACCATCTGCCTGCCTGGGTCTGGACCAATGTGCCTCAGTGACCAAGGAAACCTCAAGCTGATGAACTCTCAATGGTCATCTTGTCCAGATCCTTCATGATATGAATGGGGAATTGGGGTGCAGACACAGAAGGTGACTTGCCCAAGGTCACAGCAGGTACACAGCACTGAGTGCAGAGACTCAAACCATCACTCGAGACTCTGGCCAGCTTTCCCTCTACTGCCAGGATCATGACTCCCCACTCCTGCTGAGGTGTATCAAGATCACCATCTCCTGGGGGTCAGTCTGGGATCTGGCTCACCTCTTTACTCTGTGTCTAGGAATGGGGGAGGCCGCAGCGGAACCTTCTGTGCCATCTGCAGTGTGTGTGAGATGATCCAGCAGCAAAACATCATCGACGTGTTCCACATCGTGAAAACACTGCGCAACAACAAGGCCAACATGGTGGAGACCCTGGTGAGTGTCCCGATGCCAGCTGAGCACTGTTGGGGGAACCTGAAGTGGGTGATGAAAACACCCAGCTGCTGGGTCCTGGGTGCTAGGTGCTGAGTGAGACCGGCCCCCTGCACACACTATTCAGACTACCCTGCTGTTCTCTGCAGCCTCGCCAATTCCTCTTTCGTGCAGGGCGGTGCAGATTGCAAGCCAGTAGTCCTTGGGAAAGTATCTATCCTTAGTTCAGGAATAGAGGTGAGGGGCTTCTGGAGGAGCAGAGTGTGGGTTATGATTTCACGTCGAGCCAATCCTGTTTTAATTAATGATGCTAAAGTTCACAGTATAAAGCTGGGACACTTTTTACAGCTTGGGGCTAGGGTGTTGTGGAAAAAGGGATGGGCAGAGACTGGCCGGTGAGCTGCTGCTGATGACCTGGTGCGGTGATATAGAAGCAGCTTTCCTCTGTGTGTTTCAACCCACTTAAAGTATAATCTTCCTTACTGTGTGCTCATCAAAGAATGGTCCTCCTCAGAGTGTGATCCTCTTCAAAATGAGGTCTTCCTCAAAGTCAGGTCCTCCTCAGAGTGTGGCTCTCCCTAAAATAATGTCCTCAGAGTTTAGTCCTCCTCAAAGTAAGATCCTCCTTAAAGTAAGATCCTCCTCAAAGTGAGGTCCTCAGAATAATGTTCTTCTCAAAATGAGTTCCTCTTCAGAATGAGGTCCTCCTCCAAGCCTGGTCCTCCTCAAAGTAAGATCCTCAAAGTGTGGTCCTCCTCAAAATGAGATCCTTCTCAAATCGTGGTCCTCCTCAAGGTGAGGTCCGTAGGCCAGCACCAGCATCCTGTGGGAGCTTATGAGAAGTGCAGGCTCTCAAACCCCACTCCAGATTAATTGAATCTGAATCTGCATTTTCAGCAGGTTCCCAGGTACTTCATATGCATATTATCCTTAGAGCAGCCTAGCTCTTTAAAACAATAGAAGAAGGGCTTGCCCCACTGGGCCTCAATGAAGGCTTTGGGTAGAGGTAGGCATGGGGCAGAACTTTGAAACTTTGAAAGCACCAGGTTTGGGTACTTACAGGAATAAGTTTAGATTGATGGTTCACACGTGGAAGTTTTCTGCCAGTCCTCTGTCTCTAAACTAAATGCATTTTCCCTTTCTTTTCCATCTCTCTTTTGTCCCCTGCTCTTCTGCTCTGCTCCCTCCTCTCAGGAACAGTATAAATTTGTATATGAAGTGGCACTGGAATATTTAAGCTCCTTTTAGCCCAGAGGGGTGGGGAACCAGAGGCTGCTGTGGCCACATCCCCTTTTCTGTGAATGGCAGTGACTGGGCCCAGGGGGCCGAGATGACACCTGCCCAACTCCAAGGAGAAGACTGGTGATCTGAGGTGGGCTCTGCACCTTCGAGGAATCTCCTGTAGCTGTGGGAGATGCTGTTCTGAAACACCCAGGCTTACCTTCCACACCCAGCTGGCCACACCTCGGGCCCCAGCAGAATATACCCACAGCAAGACCCCAGATTCTTTGGTCCCCAGACCTCTTGCTTTTGCCCCTTTCCAAGTTTGTGCATCTCCTGGCAAGCCAGCTCTGTAGGTGCTGGGGAGTCACAGGCTCAGGGGCACCTCCCCTGCCCCACTTCCCCTTGGGGGTGGAGGGGATGTACGTTCTGCTCCTCCCAGCTGTCATGGGAATGATTGGCTCTTGGGGTCGCTGCTCTGCTGCTACTCCCTACAATTGCCTTCAGGAACCCCTGGCTCCAGACACCTGCCTGTCTGGAACAGTGTGACATCAGGATGCTCCTGAGACCACAGCAGAGGCCCTGCCTCACTCCTCCCCTGCATGGGGCTTGGCCCACTACCACTCTACACCCCTGCCCAGGCCTGGGTCTTGTCCTTCTGCCATTCGCTGGCCAGCCCTCGGTGCCCACAGCACCCTTGGCATTCTTCGATAGGTTTTCTTTGCTTTTCTGTGGTCAGTTGGAGGGGCTGGTCCTGCAGAATGCTCTGCAGCCCTCCTCCTTGTCTTGGTGAGCAGGGACTACCTCCCTGGGCTGGGTTTGGGCTGACCCTGTGTCTCCTGGGCAGTAGCTTCCTTTGGGAAGGATAAACAAGACAAGATTTGATTCTTTCCCAAAGGGTGTGTGTAAGGAAACTTTCTTTGGGATTGATGCAAAATCTTAGTGTCTTGTGTCGGAACAAAAGGGGGGCGGGAAGATTGAATGTGCAGCTAGAAGATGGATTCCCCAAGCACCACCCCAGGATGGCACAGCCAGGGCGCGGGGGAGAGACTGGCTTGTCTGGACTTGTCCTTCAGTCCCTGGGGCAGAGAGGACACTGACTGGGTATGTAACCGTGGATTTTCAAATTCTAACTCCTTCCTAGAGAAACCCAGCCACCATCTCCTAAAAGCCACTGTGGGCCCTGTTAATGGTTTAAAATAGGCCAACAGGGTCAGGCCTGAGGACCCAGGTTCCCTCCCAGAGTATAGGTGAGTCAACAAAGGGAAACCAGCATTCATTAAGCACCTACTGTATGCCAGACCTGGCCCTTTCCACGGGACAGCTCATAAAATCTCAGAACCCCCACAAGAAAGCTATAACTTGCAACCATCTCCCTTTTACAATGAGGAAGCTGAGATCTCTTCTGCAGTGATGAGATTCTGGGTTCCAAACAGGCAGACAGTGGCCTTGAGATTGAGTCCTACAGTTATTTTCATCCATTTTCCACCAAGCAATTATTTTATGGAGGGAAAATAAAGCCAGAAACTTCTGAGCAGAGAACTCCACAAATGGAAACTTAAGTCTTTTTCTCTGATGCCAGTTCTGGGAGGCCCCAGAATTTCGCATATATTTGAGTAACTCATTCCCAGTTCCCCAGGAAAGCTTGTCTAATCTAGTTTCTCAGTCAGAGAAAACAATTCCCTGTTCCCTCAGGCGCTGAGGTCTGCTGACCAGGGGTGTGCTTGCTCTCCCTTGGACTGACAGTCTCAGGACAAGACAAGCCTGGATGGAGGTTCCGTAGCTGGTCCAGCCCCAGCCAGCACAGAAGGAGCACAGAATTCAGTCAGCCAGTGTTTGCCCTCATGGCTCACTGCAGACTGGAGAAAGAGGACCATGGAGCAGGTTATAAGTGCAGCTTATAGCATTATGAGCCGGTGGGGAAGAGAGATTGCCGAGGGCTTCCCAGAGGAGGTGATATCCATGCCAACTGAGTCTCAACAGATAGAAAAAAGGAAGAAAAGGATATTCAGGCCATGGGTGGCATGTACAATGGACAGAGGTGTGAGAATCCTGGAGGGGGCGGCGGTAGGGTAGGAGATGAGCCCAGCTATATCATCACACAACAGACAGTAAAGCAGATGGGGCAGGTCCAGGAGAGGAGCCCCC